>JAOWAY010140071.1:0-10661 GCA_028565895.1 Goniobranchus geometricus
TCCTTCCGTACAGACCAGAAAATGTCTGGCATGCTTGACGCAATCCAGATTGTGCGGAAGACGGAAAAAGTGCGGCCGCAAATGTCGGGCTGCTGTGTGAATGCTAAGATGTAAAATATAGTGTTGAACGCAACCATACTTTTTCTGTATGGTCTGTACGGAGGCTGTGTGAACGTGCTCTACACAGACACGATACCCTGGCAAAAAACATCTTGCAAGGAACAGTAGAAGGAAGGAGATAAAGAGGCCGCCAAAAGGAAGCATGGGTCGTCAACATCAAAGACTGGACCGCCCACTCCCTCCAGCATTTGACATCAGCCATCCAAGATCGTGATGGTTGGAGCAAGATCACTGCTGTGTCTTCGCTCATGTCCCTCCAATGTTCAATGGGACATGGGACTGAGGTATGAGGTATGAGGAGGTACATGTCAGTACGTCCGTGTGAGACATTAGGTAAAGCAAGCCAATATCAGGGTGGGTAAATCAATTTTGCCCTTATTGCTTTTCTTAGCTTACTGGACTCAGTTTAGTACCAGAGACCCTTGCATTTAATCGTAATACGATTGTCAAATTGATTATAATAACAAAATAAACCTCACCCAGCAGCAGTGGATGAAAAAGAAAACATATGAAGAAAACATCATTCATAACAATATATTGCTTGCTAAACATATCCTGGAAACAAGATGTGACAATTTTACCTTGCCAGCATCTCCAGGTGATGCTGGTATAAACATGTACCCTGATTGGGGTCAAGCGATGTGTCGGCAAAGCATGCGCACTACATAGATAACCTGTGTAATGCTGATGCTTTTCTTGCTTTGAATGATATAATTGCCGTTGCAGGTTGCATAAACCATGTTTGTTGCGTGACTCGAGACTCACTTGATAGATGCTGTTGGTTAATGACAAAACTAAACATTAGGACTATTGTATCAAACTGGGACACGATGTAAGTAACACACGTTGGCCGACATATGTATTATTATACTTTTGTAACGCAAGCAATATTAAGCTTGCTCTAAGATGGACGTATTTGTTTGGAAAAAATAAAATTATCGTTAAGACACATGTCTTGACTTCAGTCTTATGTGATTGGCTACGCTTGTACTTTACACAGATTAGCTGTGTAATGCTGATGCTTTTCTTTTTGCACGTTCTTAGCTAATTCTTATTGTTCTCATTAATGCGGAGCTCATAAGTCTTGGACATCCTTTCTTATTTGAATTATATTACTATTTTGTATTCCTACGCCATATTGAATAAACAAGAAAAGTTGGGCATATTTGTTTGGACAAAAACGATTTTAAAAAATTGTTAGCGTTGAGAAATCGCCTGACTTAATGTTTATGTGACGTAAGCGAGAGGAATGTAGGCCTATTTAGTTAGTAGTGCGATTGAAAATTTTATAAATCTAGATCTAGATCTAAAGCTCGAGTTGCAGAGACAGGATCTCGACCCAGTTTGTCAGTTTGTCGGATAAGGCTATTATTAAAGTTCTTTACAAGGACAAAGGGTGGAGATTGGTGCGGTTCATTGAGAACTTTTCACATAGGAATTTCTAAGACGAAAATTTATCATTTTCTGGTATGAAATAGCTTGAAAGGACATCAGAAAACCTTTAGCAACATGGAAGTCGAAACTGACACAGGTCGCGGTTATCTAAGAAGGCGGCAGCTCAACTGATCATTTACAGCAGTAAGCTGTAGGTAAGAAAACAAAAACTGAACTTATCTTTCTGAAATTTGCACAGCTTATGAATGTTACCTTGTTCTAGTTTCTTGCCAAAGGATTTAATAAATAACTAAATATCTACTGAGACGTTAGCTTTTAAAGTTGGGTGCGTTTTTGTTTGTTTGTTTTTGTTTTGTTTTTTGTGGCTTTTGTTGTTGTTGTTGTTGTTGTTGTTTGCTTCGCTTTTAATTAATTTGTTCACCCGATATATCATTACGATAGACATGCAAAATTTAGGCGACATGGTTGATTTAGTGAGTAGTTGTCAAAATTGTCGATATCTAAAAAAAGAAATTTACTTTCTTAAATGCGTGGGGAAACTTCTGCACAGAACGAGAATATCACCTTACTGCTGCAAACCAAATCATTCTCAAAACAATGAAATCGAGGGAGAACACTTACTGATTCCTTTAAATCCAATCCACTTTTTATATAATTCAAGTACAACTTTATTGTCCATCAATGGCACATTGTCTTACACGTGACGGCAGAACAACAATTGAAAAGCATTATGCAATAGTATAATAGTAAATATATAAGAAACATAATACCGTCATAACATACATCACCTACAATCACACGCTCACATGACACACACACACACACACACACACACACACACACACACACACCCGCGCGCGCACATCCCACACACCTATCGTACTACATAAATCATGTGTGATATACAAGTCATGTAGGTGTTGCAAACTCATACTGAGCGTAAGTCCCGTACCCATGATGGGTATAGGGGAATTAGGGGTAGAGCCCTAATTGTACTAGGCATCCGGCATAATGTGGTAGAACCGAAAGAACGAAACCATCATGAGCCGACTTCGAATAGGTCATACATGGATGACCCTCTGTTTCATCCTTAAAAAAGAGCCCTTGCCAGTATGTCCGTCATTTGGTGCCACTTTAACAATCAAACATGTGTTGTTGGAATGTGCACACATGGATGGCATTAGAAAGAACTTTTACCACAAACAAAATTTATCGACCATCTTCCGAGAGGTGGAGCCGAAAAACATCCTGGGTTTTTTAAAAACTATACATTTTTATGACGTGTGAGAACTTTCAATTTTTTACCTATTGTGTCAAGTCTATTTTGAATTGTATTAAACGGTAGAGGGGGGAAAATAGTTTAATGAATAGAGAAAAAAAATAGATGACAGCCCTGAGATTATCCCTTTGGCATGTACTGGGCTTAATTCCCAATCAATCAATACCTGTCTGACACTTGCATATTTACCAAAGAACAATTCCACGGTCTGCCTCCGCGGAAAAGGATGATGACAATACCTGATGAAAAAAGAACAATTATTAGAACTGAACTGAAATGATCAAATAAATTACAACAAATGCAATATCGGAAAGCCCCTAATCTTACAATTTCATAATCACCTCCGTGGTATGATACCCGCTGTCACTCCGAAACGAGAAAAGGTAAAACATTAATCCCATGTTCATGACACTCTTTTGCGTTCTGCGCTATATATTTGTACACAACTACCCAGGGAGGGAAAGAATAAACTAAGTCTAAAGGGGTTTACCTTGCCCCAAGGTCTACGAAAATATACAAGATAAGGAAGCAAAGTTCCACATTTAAATGATAAAATAAAATAGGTGTAAATGTTGTTGGATTGAAATCCAAAAGCAGAATAATGTCTCCATCAACCCATTGCAATACAACGCCCTTTGCGACGTGTTTACGATTAAAACTGAACTCTAGGCCTAGTAAACGTCACTAAAGTTCAGTCACAGAAACATAGCATGAAGACACACAAACAGGAAAAACAAACAAAAATATGCGGAATTAATGACGTCACAAAGGTAAACACAAGCGTCCTACCAGATAATTAATTGCTATAGATGTGTTACGTTAATACATGTATTCGAGCCCTTCGGAAAATGTTCGTGTAAATTAGCCCATCTCCTTTATTATACGACCCACCATCTCTGTTTCCTATATAATATAATATTTCTATGGAGGCATATTGATTGCATCTCGCAAATAACTTTATTTTCAGTTTGATGGTGAATTGCTGCTAGCTCCAGGATTCCCTGTTCCGCATAATTTGGATTATGAAGGATATCATGCTTACATTGATGATGTGCTTCCATCTGAGAGTCCTTACTTATATGGTCTTCATCCAAATGCCGAGATAGCATTTCTTACAAACCGCTCGGAAACACTTTTACGTACTGTTTTTGAGATGCAGCCTCGTGATGCCTCAGGGGACTCTGGGGAATCAGTGTCAAGGGATGAGAAGGTATGATTGGATCCCTTTGAAAGAAAGTGAATTATCTGGGCTAAAAGAAGAAATTAATATGCATTTTCAAAAACCATGTCGAAAGGTAAACGCACTCAAACAGACGTTTAACAGGGCAAACAGGCAATTCAACTACCACCGTGTCTGGCAAACATCCAAACTCACAGCCACTCACATGCATTTTTAACCAGACAATCTAATATTATGGAACCAAATGTCACTCTAAATGTCACAGGCGACAGGAGGGGGGAGAAGAAGGAGGAGGAGAAGGAGGAGGAGTGGTGGTGGGGAGGAGAAGACAAAGAAGAAGAACAACAATAAAAAGGAAGAAGAGGCCGGGAAAGAGAAAGACAGAAAACGGAAAGAAAGAGAGAAAGAAAGAAAAGAAAAAAAGAAGAATATGGATTTGGACAGTTTGGTACCCAATCGCCCTTTATTGCCTCAGAGGACCTTTTTTTGTGTATGGGTTTAACGTCACCTTTCAACATCATAGGTTATATCAGCGACGGTGCTACTTTGACATGTTTAAGTGCTACCCATGAGCCATAAGGTATAGCACAACTCAAATGACTAACCCAGTCACAGTATACTGACACCAGGCTGACCAGTCTTAGAACTGTTCCCATAATGCTGAGTGCCAAGCGAGACAGTTACTAAATTGCCACTTTTAAAGTCTTCGGTATGACTCGGTCTGGGATCGAACCCTCGACCTCCCGGTTCCGAGGCGGACGCTCTACCAGTAGATCATCGAATAGTCTATCGAAGAAGGCAAGTAAAGGTTAAAGTGAGAGAAACATCTCCTTCTTTCGTCTGTCCTTCTTCTGATAGGCTTTGTGCTGTATCCTGGGGGTGGGGGTGGGGGAAGTTGCTAGGAGAGGGAGGTTTGCATTATACAGCAGCCATCTCCGATTTGTATGTATGTCTTGACTTAAAAATACTATCGGGATCACCTGCTATCTCGATGGACCGATTACTTTGGTACACAAAGGGCGTTAAAAATCCTGGTTGGTTATCACGGTGCAAAATTTAGGGCTTGATGGCCATTTTTGTATTTGTTTTTGTTACCTCTTATCATTATGAACAATGCTTGTTGTTTATTTTAAATACCTGTTTCCTTATTTGACACCTCTTTCCGTCATCTGAAAACCTTTTCTAATAATTCTGTTTTCTCCCTTGCTCTTTGTTAGCTTACGTCTTTTTTTTTCCATGGGATGGCCTGAGACAGTCCTTAAATATCAAACAGGAAAGGCTTCTAGGAGTAACGTTGAAGGAGAGAGTGATAACCGTTCTGTTGTTAATTAGAGTGGTAGAAATATTATTTGGGGGTGACCAAAATAATAAATAGATCAGGGCGGCGATCATATAGAGTGTCACATGTCCACCACAGAGATCAAGGCAGGAGGATCGGAAACAATGCCGATCATGCCTCAAGGAAGGTTTCTTGGATGAGATGTAAAGACTACTGTAGCAATCACGGAAATCTGAGAGCGCCACTTACTTGTCTCCCCCATTTTTTGTCACAAAAAGATGCCGTGGAAAGAAAGCATCTTCTTCAAAGCAGCCTTAGCTGGAAATTCTAGTCTTTTGAAGCTCTGCTCCGGATAAGCAAAGCTTTATAACATTCCTCATTGCTAATATAACTTATGTTCCTCTATTTATACCTGTTTAAGATACATGGGAATTTGTACAGCGATAGGATAACTAGCCATTGTGCAAAACATTATGGAGACGAGTGGGTGTTTACTGAACTCCACGATGCGGTGCGTATGAATCTTGCAACAAACAAAACGAAGGTCCAAGATCCAGAGATAAATACATTAGGGACTTTGGAACTTTTGATTTTTGATAGAAAAAACTTTGTCTTTAATGAACTGTGTAAATAGAGCGAGTATAAATGTTCTCCTGAATCGTTAGCTTCCTACGGTTCCATAATTTACAAGTATTTTCGATCGTACCATTTTGATTTATCTTTTTTTTTTATTTGGTTCATTTATATTTATTATAATAATGTGCACAACTATACTTTGGAGTCCAATTCTTGCTATAATGTAGTTATGGTTAAGGTAATCTGATCACCATAGACAAAATGTAACAAAACAAACAAGAAACTAAAACAAAACAACAACAACAACAAAAAACAGTTCTTGATAATCGGCCTCTCGATGACAATGACTATAGTTTCAAACAAATTATAATCATTTAGGCATTATTCTAGCTGAACTGAAAACCCGATGAGCATAGCCAGCGTTAGTTTCATACCGTATTTCTAGGTATAGATCTAGAATCTAGATCTCTAAAGTCTAGATCCATATCCTAGCACACAAAAAGGGAGATTACGGCATTCACCGACCCACATGCAAGAAATCCACTTCATTTTCCCCCTGGGGGATCCGGGATTTCTCCAACTTCCCAGGCATGTCGTAAGAGGTGACTAAGGCAACAACCTATTTCCTTACTTGCTTTATCTTCTGTACCTCTACTCTTTCCTGCTTCTATCGTCCCTATACCTTTTTCCTCCTCTCTCTACGTCTCGGTACTCACTACGAGGTCCCACGTCTCCTACCCGTGGGAGACCCGGAACTTCTCCAGCTGGGGAGAAGAGCAGAATCTAGGCCCTCTGTCGCTGACTAAGCATGTCGTACGAGGCGACTAAGGCAGCAAGCTATATCTTTACTTGCTTTATTTTCTGTCCCGCTACTCTTTCCTACTTCTATCGTACTTGTCCCTTTCTTCTCATCTCTCTCTACGTCTCAGTCCTCACTACGAGGACCCATGTCTCCCCGTGCATGGCTTCTACGTACGGATGGAGGACGTGATCCGGGAGGTTGAGATCTCTGACTGATTGCTAGTCAGTCATGCCAACACACCTCTTTGGCCTTTCCTTCAACTACACGGGGGTATACAGTTGGCCCAGCGCTGTATTCTATCCCGGGATTCTCCTTTGTGAGGCCAGGGTCAAACAAGGGATGTTTCGGGCCTGCAGTATGAACTTCGTATTGTTTCCAATCATTTTGGGGGGTGGTTGGAGCAAGATCCTTGGGAGCCTGCAGGTACCGATTCATAACTTGCGTATATTGCCGAGTAAGCCTGGGACGGGTGGAATACCCTGCCCCAGATGGGACTCGATTGCGGGTGGGTACCTGTCAATGAATCACAGACCTTTTATTATAGTTTTCCCACCACCCACATCACTTTGCAAGCGAAGGTTGCTTTTTTTTCTCCGATTCAGAGGATGAGTTGCAGACAAAAATCAAAGAAACTTTTCAAAATTTCTCTTGACAACTGGGTCGAGCCCTGAGAATCCTATCTCAGGACTGAACCCATTTGTAATTCAAAAATTTTTTATGGGCATTTCTTCAAAACTGATTATTAAAAAGCTTAGAAATTCTTGCTGCGATGTTTTGAACTTTTTGTAGTCTGTCAATCTCTTTCTTACGGCAGCCAGCAAGAAGTGAGTTACAATAATCTAAAAAAAAACTAAAAACAAATGAGGCCATTAGCATTTTGAAGTACTTTCATAGAGCAAGTTTCTGATTTTACCAATATTTCTGAGATGATAAGTACAAGATTGTATAGTTTTAGAAACATGATGATGCGTGGTAAGAGTGCTATCAAAAATGACACCAACATTTTGACACAGTTTTCATTTATTCCATGAATGGGGATAAGACAGTTTCCGATCTTATAAAGTTAGAAGATTGTTCAGGCCTCAAAGTGATGGACAAAACATAAACAATATCAGGTATGCAGATGATACAGTTCTAATAGCAATCTCAGAAAAAGACCTTTAAATATTGTTAGATATCGTCATCTCGGTAAGTGAACGTAAATGTCTAGTATTATATGCTAAAAAGTAAGAATGCATGTTAGTCTCCACAAGGTCAGTAACATGCCATTTGTAATCTTACAAGCAAAGGATAGAAAATGAAGCAAGTCCAGAAATTTATCATCAGATGGTACATTATGTGGCACAGAGAAGAATTGCAGTAGCTAAATGCAGTTTCAATAGAATGAACTCTTTCATGAGACATAGGAATAGCTCAATGGAGACCAAAGTTTGGGTATTAAAAGCTTATGTCTGGTTGTGACTGCTGGAATATTTCAACAGACAGTAGGAAAAGGCTGGAAGCAGCGGATTGTGGTTTCTGGGGAGGATGCTAACAATCTCATGGAAAGAAAAGGAAACGAACAATGCAGAACTGGATGAAATAGGAGTAGAAAGATCATTGCTAAAAACAATCAGTCAAAGACAACTGAAATTTTAGGGTCATATAAGTCGACATAAAGAACTTGAACTTCTAGCCTCTAGGACTGGAAAGATCGAGGGGACAAAAAACAGGGGCAAGCCGAGAGTAACATACTTGAGAACTTAGATCAGTGGATGACAAACACAAGAAACCCCACAAAAACAACAACAAAAATAAAGAAAACAGAATAACAATAGCATGAACTTCCAGCGATTGTCTGAACAAAAAAGTAATGTCCTTGATGATGATGATGATGATGATGATGATGTATGGTATTGAGCTTGTTTACCGCAGCTGTTGAGTTCGTTTTAAGAAGCTGTGTGTCACGCGCGGTTGATATCTTCTACGCTCTACGTCGTTGGTTATATTTGACGCGTTTATCTTGAATTTCTTGCGTGTGCTTTCTTCTCTGCTCTGTGTTCTCAACCACAGTCTATATTTCTCAATTTGCAAGCACTTTGTAGCCAGCAGGGGGTCGCTAGTTAAGACTACCCACAAATGATCTGGCAATTGTCAATAAATGTTTGTGTCTCTTTTGACAGATTATGTAGTCAATTTGATTAAATATATTAATTCCCCAGATTCTTTATGTTTCTTTTGTTGTGACCATGTTGTCTGCTGTCTAACTGGGTAGTCAATTGCACTATTTACGATAAACAACTTCTTTTCTTCACATGTATTTACTAGACGTTCACCAATCTCATTCCTCCTTTCCCTTCAGAATTTCCCCAAGGCAGGTTTCCCCTAGCAGTCGTTTTCCTGCTTTAGCATTACAGTCGCCAGCTATTATCAGAAATATTTTTGTATCCTAGGTAGGCTATAGTATTGTTCACGTAATTGTAAAATCGTTGATTTTCATCTGGGTATTCTTTTGTTCTTGTCAATTTTGGAGCATAAACATTTGTGATGGAAAGAGTTTGTGTCTTACGTTCATTTCTTGACAAAGTGGATTGAGCAACACAAATGCAATCAGATACCATCTGTGTAAAAGTTTATTCCATTCTTTGTGAATTACAAAACCACACCAAACGGATCTTAAATCACTTTCATAACCACAATGTTTATGTCGGCGCCATTTTAAGTTATGTCTCCTGCAAGCATTACACGGTAATTTCTACAGATGTTCATGGGTTGTTCTTGCCTAATCTAACTGTTTCAAATCTTCGCATTGAAAGTTCTTATAATCTAGATCTATTAGATGTGAAGTTTTTAGCCATTTGAATTAGACGAAGAGGCTCTAGAAGAGCTTTAGACAGATTTCACCGTACCAGTTGGTTCATTGCCAACAGGTGTCAGTCATGGAGCAGACCCTCAAGGCCAATATAATTTCATAGTAGCAAACCTGCCAATAGCGGAAAAAGCTGGTTAGTTGGGGTTTGTTGTTGTTTTTTTTCCTTGTTTTTGTTTTGTTTTTTGGCAGGGTCGCTACTATAAAATTATATTGGCCCCAAGGGCCTGTTCCATGGCTGACACCTGTTTATTGATCGGGTTAAGGTCCCTTTTCAACATCGTAGGTCATACAAGGGTCACTAGATAGGTTTCCGGAATCGGGGGAAAAGGAATAATGGTAGATCTATAACTTTTCAAATTTCTCAGTTTCTCAAAATTCTCTCCTTGAGCTTAGATGTATAGTTTCATCAGTTTCAACCTAGAACTAAAGCACTTTTGTCACATCTACGCGATTGTTGCTAAAATTTCATCTTCATATGGCTTTAATGAATCTCGAGGTGTCGAAACTTTGACCCCAGAGTTTTTCTTTGACAAAAAAAAAAAAAAAAGAAATAAAAGGAAGGCACATGGTACAAAGTAGGATAATATATATGGGGGAGAGGCAAGGATTCGAACATCGTTTTCATCCAAGAACTGCGCCGTTGCAACGCCTCTGTGAGCGCTGGCATTGCCACCAGGACACACCAAATCCCATTGTGTCGGTTTTTGGACACCGTTTTCTCAATTTCTCTGAAATTATTTGTATGCAGCGGTTGATATACCAATCTGCAGTGACTGTGCTTCTGTCTTGGGATGGCAATGTGGTGATATGGCCATTTGAACTGAAAAAACGCCGCCATTTGCTCTCCAATGCTGCTTGATCGCTTGAATTTCCCCAAGAAAGAGCCACGCTTTAGATTGGCGCTTTGTTTCAGGGCCATACATAATAATATAAATCCACGATTACCACCAACCACATTTCTGCATCTACCTTAATCACACATTTGAAGCGGAGAGTTTTAAATCCAACACGTTGTTGTTTTTATTACACCCCTTCCGGCCGTTTCCCCATTGACTCTTATAGTAAACGCATGCGTGCAATAATTTCCCATATCGGCACGAGTGCCTTGATAAATCTTTAACAAATCCTTTGTGACGTAGTTCGCATTTCATATCGGCACGATTGTTACGTGTACACATG
>JAOWAY010140182.1:0-10661 GCA_028565895.1 Goniobranchus geometricus
CTACAATGACAACAGTTTTGATGCGTCCATACTATTGAGCCACAGCAGCAGACCCATTCAACAGATTTCTCAAGATAGCCTTCAAAACAATACTTATCCATCTAGCTGTTCACATCGAAAACGGAAGCTTTTGCCCTTTTTTACTTCACCAAAGTGTTTCTCTTAAATGGGAATAAGGAAAATATTTTTGAAAGGCGAACTGGTCAGTTGGTAAGATAATGATTTTCTTAACCTGTAAATTTGATTTCTTGAGTTTCAAATACGCATAACCTGTCAACCTGTATTCATAGTGTATCTGTATAGTGCTATTGCATCCTGCTTTATAACCTCAGAGAACATGCCCGTAACACTTCCTATGGCAAAGACACATACTCTCTCTCTCTCTCTTTCTCCCCCCCTCTCTCTCTTTCTCTCTCTTTCTCCGTCCACCAGCATGTCGTATCTGGTTTTACTGATTAACCAGTCTATTGAAATTTAAGATTCCCTCACGAATGAGTACAATCGTAAAACATTTTTTAGCCGAAAAGGACAAAGAGGAACTTGTTGTATGTCATACACAGCAACTGAATCCATACACTATTATAGTTAAGTATTAGCTGAAGAGCATCCTGGGGATGGGCTTGCTATAAATCTCTCTGAAATTGCCAAAATAATTTATAAGGTGAAGGAATTCCCATTCCGTAAAGCTGGTGTCTAGCAGCAATGAAAAGACAGGGTTACTTTCACTACGCTGGTAACAATCAATCTTATTTAATTTGTCTTTCAACCTTTTTTTTGTACTGAAATAAAAGCAGCAAGCAACACCTTTAGTCAAAAATTCATCAGCCTCGGACGGGGCGGGAAAGGCTTTTATACGTTAAATTCCGCTTTGGCCGTTTTGCTAGCAGGCGAAAAGTGAAGTGCACTGTTCCCCCATTGCGTAAAAAAGCGTAATAATTGCTTCAACTTTATCTTTAAATTAATACAAGACTGGTGGGTAGGCCTATATTGTATAATGGCTTTAATTATCAAGAACCATTTTGCTATAGCATCAGCCTTGAAAAAACAAAATATTCCGGAAAACAGAGCGAGAATGAATATTTTTTCAAAATGACTTCTCTTGAAATTTTACATGGATTGTCAAAATATCGCGAAAGAGCCTACTTTGTAACGCTGTATCTTAGAGATTAGAAATCAGAGTCTTCATTTTAAATGTCACCGTTCCCATATATTGTGGGGTCTATCAGATCCTGAGCATTTGTATGGGACAAATAAAAATTCACCTTTCCCATGTTTCATTGGGTAGTACAGAGAATCTCAGCTGTCAGCAATTGGTTTCTTGGCGCAGACTAGCAAAGCTGTTGCGTATTTGTATGCAAAAGCATGGAAAATATGCAAATATGTATCAGGGGGATGCAATATGCATCTTTCACTTTTTTCATACTCATGTGCTTTTTTGTTCGATGCCACCCAAACCCATTGACCGAGTCCTATGTTAACCTTGTACCCAGACCAATGTTTCAAAAGACAATGAGTCATGGTTAGCATGCTTTTTCTTGTTGGCTTTGAAGATCGAGGACTATTAAAATTTTTCCTGTGTTTTGATTTTAAGGATAGATCTAGACTTAGCATTAGTTATTGCCCTGCGATTGTTGTTGCTTCTAATTACAGCATTTTCTTAGGCTTGTTGAGAGTGTTCAGTAGATACCAGACTGGCATGATACTTAAATGCTTGACATAGATTCAGCAGTATGGTGCATAGGCCCTGACTGTTTGAAGTTTCATCTCCTTTGTCCCATGGACTTTATTTTCTCATTTTTACTTTTTCACAGTGAACCCAAGTCATTATGAGGACAAAGCCAGAGCAGCTTTAGCGAAACATTTTACAGACAAACTTGGAGCTCGAACTTCACTCTCAGAATTAAAAGATGTCTTGCGTAAAGAGGAAGTATTTTCAGGAGGCTGTCCATGGACAGACAGTCAGCTTTTCACGCTTACTGAACTCCTCTTTACAAATGTGAAAAAAGATAAAGACAATCCCCTGTATCCTTGTCAATTTAATGGATTTTCTCAGATTAATCTGATAAAGATTTACCTATAGGTATTGTCAAAAATATTCAACGGACTATCAAATTATTAGAATTACCAGTACTGTGATACTGTGAAGATGAATTTTCCTTAACATTTGTATAGGCGTATAAGAAATGTTGCCAAGAAAGCAATGGCCTGCGGAGGGACAGATACGGCTGAAAGGTCATCAGGTGAGTATGAAGAGCAAAATTTCATGGGTTTTTTTCTGGAATAATTTCAGTAAAGAAAATAGTTTCCAGTTTTTAGTTTCTGAATAATCAACGTATTAAAATTAAAAAAACAAAAAACAAATTGCTTTGCACTTATCACCTGTCTCTTTCATTGGGTCCTCTGTTAGATGCTGCATCACATTTCAGGCTAAATTAATCCCGCCTGCCTAGTTTGCATACCACAAACGCGTTAAAAACCACCGCCTGAGATGACAGAGACAGCCTGGGGCTAGAACTACAATCCAGACTCGTGAAAGTACATTATTACACAAGATCCACGTGTGTTGGCAGTGAGGTGAACAAAAGGTCAACATTATACACGTGTTGTGAGAACGGACTGGTTGGGGAAAGGGGCATGAGATGTCTGCCGTACTGTCATCGCCTTTTCGTGAGGGACGGGAAACGGTGAATGATCCTGAGATGGGTGTGTTTGTGTGTGTTTGTGGGGGGGAGATGAAATGCAGTAGCAAAAGACCTCTATCGCAGCAATCAAACCCCAGTTTTAGCCATGCATGGTGAAATAGAATGCCGTTGTAAAGGGGCATAAATTACTATAGGCTATATACGGCGTGACTCGGGGATTTGACACCCCCCCCCCCTGTAGGCGAGTCTCAGCTGTAGACGAGGGCTTTGTAGGTGAGCTCCACTGTAGAAAGATTAGAAATATTAAACTCAGCAAGATATGTGGCCTAACAAAAGCAGGGACTGGAACATATAATTGAGAGAATTGTGAGGAAATGTGACTGAATATCTTCATTCTTTTAATTAGTCTTGCCATGCTCATGCCATCTTGCCAAGATATTTTTTGTTTCTGTTAGAATCTTGCTTTCCTTTTAATTGTGAGCCCACCTTCTTCCCTCTCCCTTTTTTATGTGTTTAAATATCTTCGAGGATTTTCTTTCCATTTTGTTGACATTTTCTTTTTAACCATTATTTCTAGTTCATTGCTTTTCTTTGTCTCCCTTTTTCTTCATGTGAGGTCGATGACTTCTTCCCTGATGTTGTAGGATTTGACTGGTTTATTCTTGAGACCAAGGTTTACACATGTGGCTTCCATGCATATGGCTGTCATATTCTGCCACAATTCATTTTGTCTTTTCTCCAGTAAAATTAAACAGAAACCCTTTGAAAAAAATATAAGCAATAAGCATCCATAATTCTGGCTTCTTTTTCATAAAGTTATTTTTAGTCTTATTTCTGTGAATGTTATTTTTACTCATCTACAGCGTAGAGGTCAGTAATAATGACAAGTTGGTTATAATGAGGTCAATCCAACCCCTGTTTATTTTCCCTGTTTATACTTTGTAATTATGATCACCAATAACAAGGTGAGAATTGCCCACAACAAGGACTGTGCTGGCCAGTTCACTTGTGTGAGTGGCATTAATAACGGCATAAGCCACCCCAGACCTCAATACATTATATCAGTACCTATGTCACACACCTTATTAAACACACATCATAACACATGTACAATGTAGTGAGTAACGGCTTGCAGGTCAGCCTAATTGCCCACCACCATTTGATTCCATTGTCTGTAGTTGTAGGGAAGTGAGGGTGCCGATTGATAGCTTACATCCTTCCTTGGATCTCTTTCCCTGTCATCCGCGACTCTTCTTGTAAGATCCTGCTCTTTGGCTATGATCCCATATATCAAGAGTCGTTTATAACGAGATAATAACGGCAATCCCAACTACCTCATTATAAGTGATGTCCACTGTAGCATTTTGTTATTCAAGAGAATGTAATGTAATGCTTAAATGATTGCATTAAAGACATCTGTTTGTATAACATTTGTATGAATTGTACACAAAAGAATACTTTTTTGTTTTAATAGGTTTATCTCAAGAGCTGGAAGTCAGATCCTTCACTCCATCACAGTTGAAAGTCTTCCTTCAGGCTCGTTTTGAAAAAGAGAACATGTCCATTGACATTTTAGATGAATTTGAAAAACAGGACATATCTGGCACAGTATTTTTGACATTAAGTGAATCTGATCTGAAAGAACTTATGCCAGACATAACTTTTGGTATGAAAAGAAAACTCCATTGCATAATTGAAGAGCTGAAAACTTTGCCGAAAAACGAGACTAAATCATGCCAAGAAGAGGCTTTGAGAGAATTTAATAAAGATATTCCACCTGGAGAATTTTATACTCGTGGGAATCTTGCTGATCTCATCTCTTTGAGAGGGAAGAAAACTCGCCCAGTGAAAAACTTCCATTTATTTGAACATCAGTCGGCCAGTGAAATGTGTAAAGATATTGTTCTTCAGGTTGTTCAGTTTGCTGCTGCTTGTATGAATACCAGGCAAGATGGCACCATATATTTTGGTATAAGCCCAGAAGCTGAGGAGACGCATAAAGCTGGAGAAATTGTTGGAATGACAGTTCCTCATGAGGAACTTCAGTTGGAATTGGATCTGGCCCTGAAAAAAGCATTTCATAAAGACCAGTTAAGAATTGTTCAGGAAGTTATGAGACCAGTGCAATATGTTCCTGTTCGAGGTCATCACGATGAAAACGTCATACCAGAATCAGAAGAGAAAGTGTTTGTGATTGAATATGACTTTATGTCATCTAATGCTTTTCTGGGTCAAGAAACAATTGTTTTGGATCCCAAACCTTTCCCAGATATTTGGAGAAAACATAAAGTTGTTGCATGTACTTTTGTTTTTTCAGATGGGGGAAAACCAATGGCTTTGAACTTTGACAAACAGTATGATTTTGATGAAAAAAAAGAAAAGATGATTGCTCAAAGAGAATCAGAAGAGAAGACAAATGCTGAGAGAGAGGGTCCAAACCTTCGTGATCGTTTGCTTAACCTAGTCACAGGAGGGAAACCTACTTTAGAAGATGACATTTATCCATTCCTTATATTAGGTCCACTATCACCTGAACAGGAGAATAATTTTCAAGAAGAGGACTTGTTATTTTTGAAATATCTTCACCCAGAAGTTGTATTTGATTTTAATGAAGGAGGATCTTCTAGCAAAATATATTGTCAGTCAGATCTTACTGAAAATTTCAGAGTAATGATTACAGACGATTTTGACATAGAGAAATGTGGTAAGGAAGAGGTCCAGAATCTGTGTCAAAGTATAGCATCTGGTAAACATTGTTGCTGGATTTTTTGTAATGGAGATGAGCCAAATGAGATGCAACCCCTTAATGCAACTCAATGGAACAAACAAAGGAAGCGTGCTTTCCAAGTTGCATTGAACTCTCATATCGATATTTTCAAGAAAGATCGAATTTTGCTAATAATTTGCCTTTTTTCACATAGTGATGGAGCTGTAGTTCAGGCTAGTGATGAAATTTTGTCCCATTTATCAGATCAATGGATTCTTTTGACGGAATCAAATAGGGTTGCACAGTCTTGGCAACAAATTATACTGCAGCGTGACAAGGTAGAAAAAGAAGACCTTTTTGACCGTTGTGTCGTGGGCATGACCTGGAAACAGGTAAGTGAGTTTATTCAAGATTTGTCAGCAAAGAACCAAGATTTCAACAAGTTTCAAATTCCTCATTCAAATGGAAGTTATGTTGAAGTGAAGGAAAAGTTGATGAAGACCTGGTGTGATATTGAAATAATTCCTGTAACAGATCCGATATGTTTTGATGAAAATAAGATTGAAGAGGTGGAAGAGCATTTCTACAGAGGTGGCCAAGTGCAGTGGCTAAATTTTTGGATCAGTGGGCAAGTACTGGAGCGTTCTATTTATCAACATGTTAAGAAAGACATAGAGAGCGTTCTAAGAGGAAGGGAGAAATATTATGTTGGAAGAGCCATAACCTCAGTTTTTCTTTATCACCAGCCAGGGGCAGGGGGGACAACTGTGGCCAAACAGGTATTATGGGATCTAAGGAAGGAGTATAGATGTTGTATTGTTCATGATGTCACTGATCAAACTTGTGATCAGCTCGAGGAAATTTACTTGCTGAAAGATGACCACCCAAAACCATTGCTTCTGTTCATTGACAACATAGAGGATGAGAAAATAGATCAATTACGAAGGCAATTGGCCAGTAAAGGGCGACAAATTCAGACTAGACTTGAAGGGGCCTCAGACATCTTTTGTGTGCTTCTTATATGTTTACGTTGTACCTCTTTTCCTCTGAATAAACACAAGCCTTACCATAATTTTCTTAGGCAAGAACTTGATAATCATGAACTACTCCTATTTAATCAGAAATTTGCTGACTTAGAGTTGAAATATTCAAAGTCAAAGAACAAAAAAAAGGGAGAACATCCTTGTTATCTCATTTCTTTCAACCTCATGAAAGAAAACTTCAACAAAGAATGTTTGCGACCTGTAGTAGAAGAATTTATTAGTGAAATTAGGGATGAGAGTGAAATACGGATCATGAAGTTTGTGTCTTTGTTGAACACATTTGATCCAGCGTCTACTGCTATCCCTGTTTCCTGCTTTGACACACTACTAGACAGACAGCAAACCATCTTCCAGAATACTAATTATTCTTATGGTAAACTGAGTCGCAGAATGAACTGGGAGACTAATGTTAGTCAGAGTTTTAAAGTACTTTTAAATCTTTCACCAAAAAACACTCCGAACAGATCTGGAAGTCACACTATTAAGGTTTTCCATAAACTCATGGCTGAAGAAATTTTGGAAACTCTGAAAAGAAAATGCAATGAAACAGTTCATAGCATTATACTTCAACTGTTACAGTCAAGATTGTTTGAAGAGGATAATGAAGATATGAGAAAGATGCAGAAAATTATTTGGACGGTTATTATTGCACGGCAGATGAAAAAGGATGGAAATTGCAAGAGAGAATTGTTTTCTGAATTGATTTTGTCGATAAAGGAAAATGAAGGTGTTGAAAAGGCTGTAGAAATTCTACAAACCTTTTATATAGTAAAGAGACGACATCCTGTCATTGCTCAGCAAATTTGCCGTTTCTACTTGGATTTGAGAAACTATGATGAAGCAATATGCTTTGGACGTCTTGCAACAACCGCTGACCCAAATAATTCTCATATTTGGAACTCCTATGGGCAAGTGTCTTTGAGTAAACTCAATCATGAAATTGAAGCCATGCAAAGTCAACATCTTCCTAAATTTAGTAATGAGGAACTTTTTGACATGATTAATCTCTTTCAAGAGGCTGTACTCAACTTTAAAAAATCACAGAATTGTGCTGAATATGAAAGAAGATATGGAAATAAAAAGTACAATATTGCTGGCTATTTGGATGAACTGCGATCAATTGATGCACTTTTAAACTCATTGGAGATGAGTGTTTGCTTTTCTGATCAACAATTTTTACATAGATTTTTAGTTGATTCTGAATTTCTGCCTGTTAGAGTCAAATTTTACAAGCGTGAACACATTCAGTGCTTGAAATCCCTGGTCTCAGAGACAAACGAGTTAATACAAAAATTGGAAGACGAGCTGATGTCACCAAAACATGAGGACAAAATGAATGGATTTGAGCAAAATGAACTAGATTCACACATAAATAGTCTCTTCACTTTGAAATTCAAGCTTGATGAACGCTTCGGTGAATCTCAAAATTTTGTTTTGCCTGAATGGCATTTCAATGAAAAGAAATTATGTGAATTTCGATACAGACGTGCCATATCAAAAATACCCCTGACACTGAGAGCGCTGCTTAAGCTTTCAGACAATGAAATTCCAAAGCTTAACCAAAGCTTCTGTCTTATTAGTAACAATGTCTATAGTCAATTCTGTCATTTTCATGATTTGAAAACCATGCTTGACATGTTCACAGTAATTTTTGCTAAAACAGGCAGTCCCCCTTCAGCAGATTTAAACTTCATACAGAAATGTGCCCATAATCTGTGTTTCAATGTTAAACATCCCACCCATACTTCAAAGGTTGTTTGTCTGGAACAATTTTTTTATTATGTTCTATTCAACTTCCCGGTGGAAGACCGTGAAACAAGTGGTACGGTTTTTCATGACTTGATTTCCGCTGAAGAAAACCTCAAGAAGGCTTTTTCAAAAAAGTATGGAGAAGATGAATACAAAATTCGCAGAGAAAAATCTGTATTCTTCTTTGGACACAAACACCACAATAAATGTGAGCATCTTGTTTATCATGAAGGTCTTAGAAAAATCAGGCCTGGATTTCATCTTAATGATCTATGGAAGCTGCCAGAAGTTAATCAAATTTTGAAAAAGTTCTCAGGAGCCTTGCAAAGTGGTGGCAACAGCATAAAGTGTTTCATCTCCACAAGAGACAACAATAAATTATCAATTGATATTCAAACTTCATATCCAATCAGAGATAAACTCCTGTGGCATAAAACAGTCCATTTTTACATTGGCTTAAGTTTTGCTGGTCTGAAAGCAGTTGGCATTACAGCTTATAGTCCAAATGATGATCCACATTTTTATAGGTATAAGTGAAGGTCTACTAACATGCCTTTCTTCTCAGTGTGAAACTTGTTCTCATTTAATTATATTATTTATTTCATACGTCTCATTCTTTTTTTTCCCTACAAAAAAATTTCAATTTCATGTATCTTGCAAATGTTCGTTCAAGTGGGAGAAGAAAACCATTTTGCATGCTTTAATTGGATTTAACTTTTGAAAAGTAATGAAATGCAGTACTTTATCAAGAACATCAGTTTCAATCATCATTCAGTTTGGCCTTTCATGCTTTTTTTTGTTTTTTTTTAAATCTTAATTAAACCTTTAAAATGTACATTAACCACTAAAGCATATTTTTTTTAATGCATGCATACTCATTGCAAATTTGATTTTTAGCCACTGCTGCCTAATGTTTGGAAAATAGAAAAATTATCTATTCAGCTTGTTTGTATTAGTATTTAATAGTATTATCCATACACCACTACTTTTTATTTTGATTCCGAAGAATGGAGTTTACAGCATTATGTGATATTTTAATATATGCCATCTTATGAGGAAATTTGTCATAAAAAGTTGTTTTACAATGATGCTCAATGCTTACTGTACCTGTGCCTAGGCTAGGTCAAGCTTGTGCAGGGAGTTGCCGCCAGACCTCTTAATTTTCTGTTATTCGTGACCTCTCTCTCCGACATGTCTGACTTGGTCTTTGCGCTTTATATGGAGCATTTTCTTCCCTTGTTCTTTGACTTAAGTCATTGCTGAGAAAACATTGATTGAATACGTTCAACTTCAAATTTGAAGGGAGATGTTGATCTGAAAGTATTTTTGTATAATTACTAAATGCATTCCAAGTTTTAGTCTATTGTTTTGTTTGTTGAATGATAGTATTTTCCCCATAAAATTTGTAAATTGTTATTCTTTCAGTTTCTGTACAGTTGATTTGATTTTGATGTGCAGACTTGTACATGTATTGGTCATAAATGTTTGATTTTGTTTTGCTTTGATTTTCTCTTTCATCATTTCTGTACACTGTCGACATCAAATAAGACAATTTCCATCGGACAGTTTTCATTTATCTTTTAATTGAATCATGTTTCACATTAATTTTTCAATTTTTCCTCATTCAATTTCTTTTTCAGTTTTTCTAGTTTTAAGTCATCTATTGTTAAGGGTATTTGTTTCATGATAGATTTGAATTGTGGCAACTGTTTATTTATTTGTCATCTTTTTATTGACATCTTTGTCCTCTTTTATTTTCATGATTGCTTCACAATATTTTACTTTATGATTTCAGAGAGCGTAAAATGATTTTGGCTCTGTGTTGTTTGCATGTCAAGTTTTTTGTTTTGTTTTGATAAAAATAAGTACCGGTATGTTCTTTGGCAAGTAGGCTACAATGAGTCTTTTATCTTCTTACATTTCTTACCCCTTTGTTCTAAATCCTCCTCTCCTCCAATTAATGCTATCATCAATTGATTTTATTCTGACTTTGGCATTCCTCAGATGTATGATAATGGCAGGGTTTGTTTTTTTTTTTGGCCTTTCTTTCTTGTGTAATTATTGCATTTCAAACAATGCACATCACTGATGCATTATATTGTGCAATTGTTTCATAAGATATATAGCTTGTCCTCTTTGACAAGTAGAATCTATGCCTACTTTTCTCTTTTCTTTTGGCAGTCACACAAAAATTCATTCCTTGTAAAGAAGCCATATTATAATGCTGGGTTGTGGACCACATTGGACCAAACAATTGGCAAAATGGAACAATTCACCATTCATAGTGTATAGTCACAATTTTGAAAATCCCCTGGGTGCTGGCCTGAGTCCCTGTCTTTTTTAAGCTTCTCATTTTTTTTCCTCTGAAAAAGAAAAAAGACATAGACGTTTGATTTTTGCTTTTTTGACTTCAGATTCTTTCCTCTCTCTTAGTCTAGGTTTGATACCGTCAAATGGGGTAACTTTGCCCAATGGGGTAACTTTGCCTTCATTTGGTTAATATTTTGAAGGTGCTCATAT
>JAOWAY010140293.1:0-10659 GCA_028565895.1 Goniobranchus geometricus
CACAAACATCGATATCTATTTTTCGTATGACCTAGGTCGCTTACAGACGACTGCAAGTGAAGCCAACGCCTGCCCCACGAAATCCGATTTGCACGGCAAAAAGCTCGGGCTTGGCAAGGCTCGCCGTACAATGCAGAGTGCAGTCCTCTGATTTGTTTATGTTGTTGAGCGTGTAGGCCTACATGATCTCAAAAGACTTAAACTTTAAAGAAGAACTGGATTTAGATGACTTAAAATCAACAGGTCAAAAGTTCTGGAAAAGTTGTGACTAATTCAGTAACATATATGACTTAAATGGCAACTGCAAGTATGGTGTATCCAACATGGCCGCACTGTCAACAAAGACCAATGGACCGCAACACTGAGGTATTACTCTTCTCGGAATGGGTAACGAAATGTTTACCTTGGAAAGGCGGTGGTTGTGTTACATCGGATGTATCTTACGATAAGAAGTATTTCCAGTTTGTTATTGACTATTGAGTCATATGTATGTTACAATAACAATTAAGGCCTATTTCCAGTTTGTTGACATTGACTATTGAGTCTTTGTGCCTTATTTTTCCTAATTATCATGTATTATAATGGGACAAAACAAGCACAGCCATATAGGCCAGATCTATTTTTTTATTTTGGTAAAAGTAAAGGTGAAGAAAGCTGGGTCAGCTGGAGGAGGCTATGGTCGAAGGCTGAGACTACTTTTCTGATCACAATAAGGCTGTCTCTTATAATTAGGTGCTCAAGTAAAGGGAGGAATTCCATATCGTCCTGCCACACCAGCGACATAATAAATAGTTTTTTTTTGATGGGGTGGTATAAAAAGTTGGGGCTTGGTTTTTGTGGGGGTAATAAAGAAGAAAGAAGCAAAGTACATTAATTTTTTTTTTTTTTGGTCTGTCACGTTATTGTCTTTGTCTGCGTCACTTGTCTGTTCTTTGTTGTCTCTGTCCATCGGGCCCGAAAAATCTGAAATGAGAAAGATAAGTAATTGGCGGGTTTCACAAAATGTGTGCACTGAGATAGTTTGAAACTTCAACCAAGTGTATTTTGTAGCAGGCATTATGAATTTTTTCAATTTTTTGTACAAGCACTTCTTGTCCATGTGAGAGATAGAAGACTTAAAATCAGGCCATTGGCTCATGCACAAGCACCCTGACAAATTTAAAAACAAAAGATCTAGCAGCGCATTAAAGGGTTGATCTAAATTCTACTTATAGAGAAGCTGGGTTCCGTTTTTTTACGCTTGGTGGCCATTATTGATACATACGGAAGTGGCTGCTAGCTGGAACATATATACACCGCATAACAATAACAGTCCATCTCATAAGTTAGTCCTGAAAAGGATTATGTATTATTTCATATCGGCCCATTAACCCCACAGGTTAGTCCTAACAAGGAGGTGCGTTGTCGACAGCGGCTGACTTAGACTTTAAAATCAGCAATTTAGTAACTGCCTCACTTGGCGCTCAGCATTATGAGATCAGTTCTTGGTGGAGCTAAATCTTATTAAAAAAAAGAAAGTAATAATTTATCATATTTTACGCAAATCGGGTAATCAACATTTTTATTGGGCATGTATTGGATGTATTATTCCCATCCGTTTACATCATATGAACTGGATGTTGTTACTGTAACAGGTAGTTTACCAGATTGGTCGGACATACGTCTTGTTCCGGTTAGTCTTTTCTTTTAATTATCCAGCTTTTCCGACTGGGATTTACTTGATCCTAAAAATGAAGGCTGACTTGTATTATGATAAAAATCCTAATTTTGGATCTTTAGATGTTGCCAATGGAGTCTTTGTGGGGTTTTTAGATTTTATGATGTGAAAATGCTGTGTTGTCTGCCAAAAAAACATTGGATGTAGAGCTAGCTTCATGACACAGTTGAAGAATCAGCTGCTGAGAAAGCTCAACAGGTCTCACATCACTATATGTGACTAATCTTCATGCATGTAGTTCATGGCTTGACTTCAATGATCAGGGAAATCAAGTCAGTGAAATCAAGATTCCTGATGTCCTCATCCTTTTTCCCCTTTTACCCACTTTCTGAAGACATGGCATACAAGCACATTTATTTATATACATTTACATATGCATCCCTGCCCACGCCTTTTATCCCGATTTGATGTTGGGTTTTTATTTTGGAAAGATACAAAAAAGACATGAAATGCATGTTTTTTTTTAAAAAAATAATTAGCACTCAATATTTTATGATTTGTCTTTCAAGAAGACTCAAGAGACTTATCTTATAGACTTATCATTTTCAAGCTGTCTTTTACTCAAACACAGTGTCATAGTTCATAGTAGCTTATTTTATATTTCTTTAGTTTTAACCTGATACATAAAATATAAAAGCTTGTTACCAGAACCCATAAGAACATATTTAAGTAATGTGCTGTCAGTTTGGAAGCTTTTATCAGTGCTTAGATGGTATTTAGAAGTTGCTCCTGACCTTCGTTTTAGTTTTAAAACATCCAACAATTTGGATAGGATGTGGAGGCATGTCTTGTAAGTCTTTATTGGAGATAAAATAATGGTCTAAGATTCTTATCCTGTGTGGTTTTAGCCTTGGAAATCTTAAAGATGATTGTTTCACAGGTTGTAGACAAAGTATGTAGTACTTTATTTGCTTGCTAATGTATAATTGGTTTTAGAATTTATTCCATTTGAAGTTTTGGAAGGTGTACTCCAGTATTGAATGTGAAATGGATCAATGGGATACAAGTAATTCATTTTAATTAGTAATTGCTATGGACCTACTCAAATGTTTCCTCCATGGAAAAACTGTCACCCTAAAATTAAGACCACAGTTTATTGGAGAGCAGCAGGAAACATCAAAGACATGTTGGAATCTTCTGTAGAGAAGATGACATTGCTCAATTGTCCACTTTTGATTTGGAACTAAGCCAACTCTGGTGTTATATTTTATTTTGAAAGGGAGTCTTTGCTGGTAGGTGACATATTAGATTTCATCAGGATTTCCAATTGGTAAGAAGGTAATCACTTTGTCCCCATGGTTTTTTTTTTCACCCTGATTGTATTTGTATTTTACATTCCAGGAATATTAAAAATGCAACAATGCATGCAAATGGGATGTCTTTCTTATTTTGATTAAATGTGGCGGCCTGCTTTTCAAAATTATTCTAAACGTATGCCCATTGAAATTAGGCATGTTGATGGAATTCAAGGACAGTAGCATTTTGTAAAGGTGATCATTTCACTGTCGAGTCATATTGGTGTTGAAGGGATAAGTTTTTGTTCCAAGATGTACCATGTCTTTTTTTTTAAATACTTTTTTACAGAGAAAGGTGCTCCAATAAAGCAGAATGAACGTGGCAGAGTTGGTGGTCGCAATCGTGAGCCAAGAGAAATTCGTGACAATGATGGCGAGAGGCGCCCCCCTCGACGACAAGGTCCAAGGGAAAATAGAGACGGACGAGTAGGAGATGAAAATGTCCCTCCAGACTTCAGGTTACATTTTTTTTAGCATCTTATTAGTGCCTCTTAAGGGTCCAATCCCATTTTAGGTTCCTATTTTGTTGTAAGTCGTAAAGACTTAAGTTGTTCATATACACACGGGAGACTGGTGTTCAAGACTCATCACTCTTCCTCCAGTAACTCATTCATTTTAAGTTGTCTCAGATTTGGCTACATCTGTTCAGAAATTAACACTTAAACAAAAAGGCGTAGGTAGCATGTGCACTGAAGACTTGTGTGAATTTAATTTTTCTTATAAAGGGAGAGACCAGACAGTGGATTCAGGAAAACTGGTGGCGACCGTGGAGATCGTGAAGGAGGATTTGGAGAACGTGGCCGCGGAAGAGGAAGAGGCAGGGGACGTGGACGTGGAGGGGATAGATCAGGCTTTGGTCCACCCCGAGGAGGATTTGGCGATAGAAAGCGAGAATTTGATCGTCATAGTGGAACTGATCGCACGTAAGTTATTTGTTACTGGTTTTATTATTACCAGTGAAGAGATATTTTACTGCCCACATTTTGTTCTATTCTGTGCTTAAGTTTTACTGAGGATTACTCCTAGCTGCCAACTGTTCGGTTAATATGAACTTGTTTCATATTTGCTGTCTGAAGTCTAAGTCCATATTCAGCGATGAAATTTTGGTTTTTTTTCTTCTTCTTTTTTTTCCGCTTTTTCTGGGTTCTTGTGATTATCTGGATTTGTCGGTAGTTTTAGGCATACAATATATGGTATGAAATGACTGCCATGCTTCCTGTATTTTACGGTTATTTGGATACTTAAGCTGCGTTGTAAGCTTTTAGTGGCGAATGCCCTTCTTTGTTCTCCTTTAGTGTGCTTGGGTTACGATTCGATACTGTGGGCCTATTATTTTTGTTGTCAGCTTATTAAATCAAAGATCTGTATCTAGAATCACGGATTGTCTTGTCCTTCCCCCTCCTGGGAGGAAGAGAAGTGGGTGATATTTTTGGAGATGTGAGCAAGAAGACCTATGTAGCCCATAAATGTTGAAACAGGCTTCAGGTGCCACCCCACAGTAGGTCGATTGTTTGTGTTGTCAGCTTATTAAATCAAAGATCTGTATCTAGAATCGTGGATTTCCTTGCCCTTCCATCTTCCTGGGAGGGAAAAAAGATGTTGGCAATATTTGGGGAGATGTGAGCAAGAAGACCTAACTAGCCCATAAATGTTGAAAGAGGCTTCAGGTGGCACCTCAGTGATTAGCCTAAAGCCATTATTGATTGACTTCATTAAGAATATGAATGACTCGCATCTCAATGGACAAGTATTTTGCCATTTTCAGGAATCCAATCCATCCCTGGTGACTTGTCATGGATACAGTGTTTTATACATTAAAAAAACAACAAAGGACTAAGAAGTGGAACTGAATCTAGATAGTTCTAGATATAGATTCTAATGTAAGGTAGTATGGCTGAGATAAGAAAAAAGAGATTATTATATATTATGTAATATTTTACCATTTTCAACAGTTGATTGTGTTAACGTTAACTGTCGCGCTCAAATGCATTCCTTATTTTATTTGAAAAGTTGGTAGCTATAATTACTACTTACAGTCGAACCTGCCCATGATGTCCACTGAAAATCATGAATAAAAGTGGTCGTCTTGGACAGGTGGACATCTTAAGGACTAGTCGTAATAACATGCAAGACCCCCCTTCCCCCCATGAGATGCTATTTCTTGATAGATACACATGTAATTATCTGCCCTGTCATCGAGAGAGCTTAGGCCAACCAATGGATCAACATAAATCACCCGGCAAATCAGTTGTAGATGGGGATAAAAATCAGCATAGTTGAATGATGCTCAAGTAGAGTGGAGAGTGTACAGGAACAGAATGACAGGCAGTAGCTTGCTAAGGCCATCGACCTGTTCCGACTGGTCGTCTTGAGCAGGTTTTTAGTGTGATTCATCAATAAAAAGTAGGCGGTCACGGTTGGGTTGGAGAGGTGGTCAGTCGATATTATTCAGAGATAAGATGTAGGAAAAAACCAAGTGGGTTGATGAAGAGGGGTTGTTAGAGCAAGTGGTTGTCTTAACACTTAGTCTACAAATCCGCTCAAATGAAATGCACCTCTTTTAGAGTATAGTGATTATTCTTTTCTTATAGTGATCTCTCTTGCCCACTCAAAATGAAAGTAGAAACCTGTGATGAGAGGAAGAAACTGTTTGAAATGCTACAAGTGTCTAGATCATAAAATAGAGCTAAAATGTAAACATTTATACTCCAACTGCCTATGATGTCAAGGATGGCCTTTTAAATGCATCTTCGATTTCACGCGAAATTTAATATCAGAAGATGGTTGGTTCATCTGATTCATCAATCCAGGAGGATTCAGATTCTGATGTTGAATCTTATTATGAGGTATGATGAAGAGGATACTCGATCTAGTTTAAACCTGTACCCCATCCTAGAAAACCTCATGCCTAACAGGTAACCATTTTTAAGGCTTAAAAAGTAATTTTTTTTTGTTACAAGGACGTCTTTATTAAACTGCAGGTATTCATCACTACGATATGAAAATTTGAAGTCAAATGGTTGAAAAATTCATTTTGTCAATTGGTTGAAAAATGAATTTTTGATGGATATTTTAGTGTGCTGGTCTTTGGCATTGTCACAACTGGAAAAAAAAAGACTTAGTAATGGGGGATGGAGTCGTGAAAAAAACTTAGTAGATTAATTGTTATGCAGGTGGTTCTTAGGGCAGGTTCGACTATACATATGAATGTAGGTTTATGTTGCTACTTAGAGGTGGCAGACTGATAACATGGTATGGTAAATGTAAGTACTAAGAGAAGAGAAAAAGTTCTGCCAAAAATCTACAAATGTACATTATATCCTGATTTAAAAGCCACAGATAGTTTTAATCTGTACATTAAACTCAGTTGAAACTCTTCCCCTTCCCCGCCGGCTTTTTTAGAGCTCACCATTTCACATTAAGTTTGGGTGAAATGCTGCGTTGATGACATGTTTTAGGCTACCTTGAGAATAACTAAGTGTGATTTCCATAGAACAGCAATTTCTCAGATGAATTGTATGTTTTAAGTACAATAAATCTTGTCATTCCATCCATACCAATTCCTCCTGCTTTGGAAAGTTTTTAATAAAAAGAGGAATGTTAGTCTGAGAGAATGGCCGTGAAGACTTTTTTCTTATTTATTCATATATAGGCAACGATGTGTGTATATTAATTTATATCAGATTTTTATGGTATGGCAGATTTTTGCTTAATTGTCATTGAGTAGAGTTTTACATTGTGATTCACTTTTAAGTACTCTTTCTACACTTTTTTTTTCTCTTTTATTTTCATTTGGAGGGTTGAGGGACATCATGTATAAAAATGTATTTTGTTTTATCCTCTTATTTTGTTCTTGCTTTTGACATTTGTTAAACACTGCCCTTTCCTTGGCATGGTTGTCTTGTACTTGCAGGGGAATCAAGTCTGTTGAAAAGAGAGAAGGTGGTGGAGCTCACAATTGGGGAAGTTTCAGGGATGACATAGAGTAAGGTTTTGTCTTTTTTTTTTATCATTAACCTCCCAATCCTCAGAAATTTCCTACTCTTTCTACTAAACACATACATTTTCAGTCAAACTGACATCAAAAGTTTTGATGTTTAACAGTAAATTGGACCTGTATGTTTGCTTGATGTGATGAAAAACCATATGCTGATGCATGGTGGTGACATATTTACCGGATACTGATCAAGCATTGTTGAATCTCCCATATTTGCTTATCTGTGCATTATGTTGTGATTGAAGGTGAAAAGTCAACATCCGTCTCCATCAGACTTCATAGCTTGTGCAATTATCCTTCACTCAATAACTTTGTCGTTTAAGCCTGTATCACTATAAGGTAATTTAGAAGACCCACAACCAGGAACCCTTCATTAAGAAACCAGATTTAATTTCAATAGGACTGTCTGAATAGTGCATGATATCTTTGCTCACAGAATTCGCCTGAAAAATCTCTGAAAAAAGATGTTGGGATTTTTTTTATATTTTTTTTTATCAAAGTGTCATCTTTAATGTGGGTTTTGTTTTCTTTGTTTAAAGAGCTATTTGGACAACTCTAAAAAGAGGGAAATCAGTCCTGCTCAGAAAGCAGTGATCAAAAGTTATTAAAATGGCACAAATTTCAAAGGGAGCACACTAATATTATTGCCAGCTAAGCGAACTAACGTCTTTAACGCAAGATATGAACATTGGGAATAGTGACAGTCCACTCAGAAATTGTGAGAAATTGAGTCAGGAGCTCTAAGTTTTTGAAAAGAACTGCTCTCTATATTTAAGCAATTTTTGGAAAACATGTAATTTTAAGATGACTGTACTTACAGCCCTTCAATGTTTTGACACATGAAACTATCAAAAGGGATTTAGTTATTTCTTTTTATTCCTATGGGCCATTTACATCCTTACATTGTAGGTGGTAGGGATTTCTAAAGCATCCTTCTTCACACCAGTGGCCACATCTTTCATAATTCCATTCACATACCTTATGGTCTTCCTTTTTGTCTTGTACCTGGTACAACCTTCTGAAGCATTCTCTTACCACTTCAAAATTTTACGGTGGGTTGTGGGAAGAAAGATGAAAGATGGTCTTGATTGTCCCTTTTGGTCTGGGGAAAGGGGATGATAGATAAAGGCCCAACACTGACTCCGTATGCTATATAATATTTGAGTCTAGATGGGAGGTAATTATCAGGGATCAGAGGCTTGATGTTGGTCTTATACCCCTCGAGTCCTGGTAATGCAGGACAAATAGGACAGGATTTAGTCTCTTATTTCACAGGTTTAATCTCCTGCATTGTTCTTGTACATGTTAAATATGTCACTGCTTTGATTTCAGTTCACTTTTTTCTTTTTGGCTGTTATGTTTGCATGCCTTTTTAAAAATTCATTTTTTTTACAATTTTGAAATTGTGTCCCCTGCTTTATCCTTTTGAGTTGGTCCCTCTCTCGCCCTACCCCCTTTATTGAATTTTTAAAAATCTGCATAATGTTTGATTGAGGTGTGTTACTTTTTTCATGTCAAGTGATGTGCATGGTGGTCAGTAGCCATTGAAATTCCACTCAGAACTATCTGAAAACCATGTATGTTGGACAGTCTGCAGGAGAGGTTTGAGATGAGGTGTAAATGAATTTTGCTGTTTTATAAGTTTATTTTATTTTCTCAACAGGGAGTCTCATCAAACTAACACTGCCGATGAATCCTCTGATTGGACTCAACAGCATGACACGTCAACTGATAATCCCGAACTGAAGTAAGATATGGACCTGTCATTTTGAAATGACTTATAAAAGTGTTTGTTTTTTGTATGCAATTGTGTGTTTTTTGTCTTCAGCTTTGAAACAAGCCCAAACTGAAGTAAGATATGGACCTGTCATTTTGAAATGACCTATTGAAGTGTTTGTTTTGTGTATGCAATTGTGTGTTTTTTGTCTTCAGCTTTGAAACGGCACATAAATTCTATGGCAGATTATAGCCAGCATATAACCATGTAAGTTTCATCAGTTGTTAGATTGATGTCTGGCATATGTTATTCAGTGTGATAGTTGCTGTCTTGTATTTGTGATAAATAATACAGACCTGATGTTTTAGGTGTTTGATAATGTCCTTTTAACTCTTGTCTTTGTGTGGCAGCGTGACTTTGGATCGACTTATAATGAAGGGGCACAGACTTGAACCATGATGCTGTTTAATCCTTGGGAGAGTTTATTTACATACATTTCTTTGTATGATGTGCAGTAAATATCGATCACTACCGATGCTCCAATACATTTTTAACCCCTTTTGGGCTAGGTTGAACAGGGCCAGATATCGACGATTCCTTTTCCTTAAGGCATAGTATCGTTATTGTTTTCAGTGTGCTCCTCCTACATGAGAAAGTGCACTGAGCACACAAATGCATTTCAACGCATGCAATGTTTATCAATAACCCTTACTGTGTTCCATAACAAGGTTTTAAAAGTTGCAGACACCTGGCAAGTGGCCTAGACTTTAAAAGTGATTTTTTTATGGGGGGGCCCATGAGCGGGATAGAGAGTGCCTGTAAGTGTAAGAGATTGTGTGTGTGTGTGGATGTAGGAGACTGTGTGGATGAGTGAGTTAGTGAGGTGTTGGAGATCGTGTGCTTATGCGGGATGATGTGGAGTTTGTATATGAGTGAATGGGCGAGGTCGTTTGAAAAAGTGTGTGTATGTGTGAGAGTGAGGGTATTAGAGATTGTGTACATATGAGTGAGGATGTTGGTGATCGTGTGGGTGTGACTTAGTTAGGGTGTTGATTGTGTGTGTATGGGTGAATGGGTGAGGGCGTAGGAGATCGTTTGTCTGATTGTGGGTACTTAAGACTGTGGATATGAGTCTGAATGTTGGTGATCGTGATGAGTGAATGGGTGAGGGTGTTGGAGATGTGTGTCTGAGTGAATGCCTCAGTAGTCAGTACTCTCAGAAGCGCAGTGTTCTATCTCCTGACGATTTTTTTTATCTGATAAATAATGCATAAGACAGACATAGTGATTTAAACTTTACTAGAATATGTGTAGGTTGTAGCCTAGAATTGTCTAAAAGTTCAATTTCATTTGTAAATTCTCCTGTTCTGAGGGAAAATGTTACGCTATCAATCTAGATCTAGATATATAGATCTAATAATTAGACTTCAATGGCACTAAATCTAGAACTAGAACATGCGACTCCAACACGTCTTAAAACTATTTTGAATTTCACAAAATCCAAATACAATTCATAACAATCAATTTCTAAAACCGGAATAGTAATAGCAGAGCTGCCAACTGTACGTAAAAATTACGTATTAGTACGTAATTTTTAGCACAGTACGTAATTATGGTTTTTTGTCCGATTGTACGTAATTTCATAATGGCAAAGTAGCGTTGGTATCTTTAACCTTGAAAAGTTAGAGATCCGGTTAACGCATCACGACACTAGTGACGAGCACACCAGTGCCGACCATAGATGTAGGAAGAGTTCCTGTCTAGGCCACTGTCTACATCTATGGTGCCGGCTGATTTCAAAACCAGCTATTTTGCCCAATCGCAAAAGACACACAGGGCTACAGTCAGCTACACATTCAGGCTGTCTTATCGACCACATTAGTGTGTCAATCCCCAATCGTGACACGCGAGTCAAAGATCAGCACACTAGGCC
>JAOWAY010140404.1:0-10659 GCA_028565895.1 Goniobranchus geometricus
CGACGGTGCTATTTTGACATATTTATGTGCTGCCACACATGAGCCATAAGGTATAGCACAACTCGAATGACTCACCCTGTCACAGTGTACGGACACCGGGCCGACCAGTCTTAATACTGTTCTCATAATGCTGAGCGCCAAGCGAGACAGTTACTAAGATGCCAATTTTAAAGTCTTAGGTATGAAGCGGCCAGGGATCGAACCCGCGACCTCCCGCTTCCGAGGCGGATGCTCTAACCACTCGGCCATCGGATCGGTCCATCCCTCTGTACCCATAAACCTAAACACACAAACTAAAAAGCAGCATATGCCTTGGATGCAATTCATATTTCATAACAAGCTAACAAACAAATCCCAGTAAAGAATATACTCATCAAATGATAGGAATGCGCAATCATTGAAATAAAGCAATTGGACAAAACCATTGGTCATTTCTGTATTGCTTTATCAGTCAGAAACCTGACAAATAACAAAGGAAACATGAAGAAAGTTCAAGCCTTTATCATTATATTTGTATAAAATCCAAAAAGAAGAAGAAAGTGGATTTGATTCAATCAAGTTTAAGGAAAGTATCTTAAGCCAATTATGCCCTAAAATGGACCCTGCTATGCAAACAATAAAAGGAGCGTAAGAAGAAACTCACACAGAGGAGACTTGAATGCAGAAACAAAACAGTCAGTCACTCTTGACAACAACTAGAAATAATTGACAAAGTGTGGTAGAAAAAAGAAGGGGACTGAAGATGACATATGCCCTAGATTGAGCAATGAAATGAGCTGAATTGAGTTCTCTTTATTTTTAAAAAAAAAAGGCAGTAAGAAAACATTAAGAAAACTCTTATTTCCGAATAACAGCTATCACAAAGGATTTCACAATAACAAGAACTTACCCTGGTGACTAAAGTAGGTCGACAATGTCTTCTTGTGAAAGGATCTGCCTCTGCATTTTTCATTTCAGCTACCTCTGCCTTGAATGCATTTTCAGCTTCGACCATATTGCGAAGCCGATTTCTCTGATTGATATAGCTGTAAGCAGAGATGTAATGTTAATTATATAAAACTTCTGAATCTTTTACAAATGGATCATAAAAGGGACAGGAAGGTTCAGATTCTCTTTTCTGCATGATATAAAAATGGCTCAATCTGAAGCAAAGCATCATCACTGTTTCAAATATTAACACTGAGACTATTTTGTTGTTTACTCTTCAGATAAACACAAAATTTTGCATGCCATTGATAAATAGGCTCCAGGTATGGACATTTTTTTCTCCTTTACTGTGATTATAGCATTTAATTCTTGATGTATGACATGTATGCGAATTTCATGTATGTATGTGTGCCTGTGTGTACATGTGCACAGTTTGTGAGTACATGTGCATGAATTTCTGTATGTGACTGATAATGTTAAGTGCTTAGAGCTGCAATCTTTATGATGAAGACACTGTGTGCAAACGCTATTTATTATCATTATTACCATCATTATTATTAAATATTCCATTGTTATCATAATGTCTGAATACTTTAACTGTGAAACCAATATGATTTTAATTCATTATTACAACGGCATTATTTCATTATTCGTTTGACTTGGAGATTGCGCCTAACGACTATGGTGAATTAATTAATTTATTAATTCACTTACATATTATCATTGGGAGGATGACATATTAACTTAACATATTAGTCTTAATGTCCAACACCTCTGACCATGCTGAGTGCAAGAGTGTATATATGGGAGTGTGTGGGTGGTTGTTTGTGTATGTGTGGGTTTGTCGAGGTGTGTGTCAATACGTGGGCATAGGTATGGGTGTGTGTATGGTAGGTGAGTGGTAGGTTTGTATATGTGAGTGGGTGTATGCATACAGACTTAGGACTTCTAAATTGTACTTAGAGGTTTTACAGATCAAAGCGTTGCTCTAAAGCCGTATCAAATCAGTTGCTGATTTTTTATTTCTTTAATATTCATGAAAATTAAAATTTGGCTGACAGAAATCTGCAGTAATGATTATATAAGGTGTCCCCCCTTCATAAAGTGTACGTTTATATGTGTGAATAAGATCAGAACTAGTCAGTCAAGTTCAATATAACAATTTACAGAGAAAGGGCAACATTTTTTTTATTGGTGCCTAATAATCAGTCACATATTCCAACCATCTGCAGCCATTTTTAACAACACACTTGAGCCAATGATTGGAGTTTGCACATATTCGCATTATTGTATCCTGTGAGACAGCACGCACTTCTCTCCTGATACTGATTGAGATCAGTCAGTGTTTTATGGTATTAGATTGCGGTAGACTCCATCTTTAATGAATCCCCATAGAAATTAATCACAGAGATTTAAATCAGGACTACATGAAGGCCAGGCAAAGTTTGATTTTAACAGAAGCACTCTCCAGTATGAGCTTTCAAAAATTCCATTTAAATTCCAGGTAAACAGTCAAAGCAAGCAGACGGTATAACTCAAATGTTGTTTTATTCATGTGTTCAATAACACAGAAATGTTTCTTTTGCTTCAAAATGGTGCAATCTTTTTTATTTTTGATCAACAAATAAAACTTTACCAAGCAATTGCAATCATACACTTTTTGGGGGGACACTCTGTATTAAAAAAGAAAGAATGAAAGGCAGAAATATACCTGATAGAATTAATGTTGGAAGTACGTCTCCTGTCTAATTCTTGAGCTCTTTCCTCCAGATCATCTAACTCTTGAGTCAGTTTTACCAATTTGTCTTGATCTCCTTCCAAGTCAGCTTGTTCCTGTAAAAAAAGAAGAGAAAAGGATGGTACTTAGAGACTCTTAAGAGCAAGCCTTTGAGGAGAAAGATATTGTCAAACATGCCAAAGATGGAAAAAAACAAAAATAGATATTTCTGATTCAATTTGAGGATCAAACCTTATTTAGACAGCATCTTTCAATTAATGTTTCAGTCATGCTGTGAAGGTACGACAAAAAATGTGAGAAAAGAACTCACCTTTGCTTTTAGAAGCGTAGCTTTCTTAAAAGCATAATTATGAGGATTTTTGCGAAATTTCTGTTTCTCTGCGACGATCTACAAAAAGAGAAATAAACAGTATTGTAAGTTGTCCCTCCTCAAAAACATATACCTTAAGGAAAATGTAATTACCATATGTAAATACCATAATATTCATATTCAGGTGATTCAATTTATTAATATTATACAGTTAAAGTGATCAGGTAAATTTATCTTAATGACTAAGGGAAAGCAATAATATTTATTTAAACCTGTTTTGTGTCTAGTTTCCTGTCTGATAAAGGAAACAAGTTAAAAGCAGATGACATACAGAAAGAATTATGTGTCAAAATATCCTTTACTGGGATTTATCTTATCTTATTTTATATGATGATCACTCATCTGACTGTGGTGATCACTCATCTGACTTTCCCTTGGAAAAGTTATAGACGATAAAAGTTTTTGAACACTAGTCACTCAGAAAATCTGTACACATCTTTACCTAAAACTAAATGATGGATACCCGGTAATACAAAAGTGTTTTTTTTTAATCTCAATAATATAATTGACAAAACTATATATAATGCTAACTTAATTGCTAGTGTGCCCATTTCTGACATATGTGAAGATGAGAACAGTACCACATCATGTTCAAGGACATCATGGTAAGAAATTTATATTAAAACTATGTACATAAGGACATTTTCTTTGACTTAAGGAATTAGGTTTATATTTATGTTTGTTTATTTCTGTATCTTCAGAAATTTGTAGTAAATGAACTTCTTGCATTGCCACAATTGTAAAAAGTTTGCAAGTGAATTGAGACCAGAATAAGCCCTTTTCACGTTCCTTGAAAGTAAGAGCTATAAAACGACACAAAACGTCATTATACTGATTTTTATAATAAATTTTATTACATTTCCCAATCCAACTTTCTCTTATTCGACAGGACGTTTCTAGTCCTTTCAATGTTGATTACTCAGCATGCACTGTACATGTTATGCATGACATGGCCACAGAATTCTGACCACCCGACTCAATTTTCCTGAACATCCACAGAGACTAACTGATGGCTTAACTATTCGAGTCTTTTATTCACAGATTTGTATGAATGGGTATTAAAAATCATGCATCATTCTTAAACATGTGTACACTGTGAATTATGAAACTTGAAGTAAAATCATCAATACGTCTTTTGGTATGCCTGAAAATTTCATAACACAGGTGGTTAAAAATTGGCAGTGATGATGAACAAATATTACTAACTTGAAAATGCTACAGGAAAGTTGAGCACCGTGGTGTTCATTAGCCTATCGATAAATGAAGTTACTTAATACAATTCTTTTCAAACCCGGAACCTTGCTGTTACATGTCTAACGTCTTAACTCCACAGCTGTGCTGACAAAGCACGTCTATGTGGATGAACTACACTCATAGAATCTATACATTCCTTTCGAGTATAACAAGACTGATAAACTGACACTAAAGTGAGCAGTGAATGTAAAAATGAGCAATAGTCAATAACCATCAAACTTTGGAAAATAAAATATATGAACATGCTAGCAGAAATTACTTCTTCAATATCCTTGTCTTTAATTTTATACTCGATTCCTTGTTTGACATCATCTTCTTTCCGCTGGATATCATCCGTTGTTGGAAGAGTGTGGGATCCCTGCTCCATAGCCTCCTTCCATTTGTTAAATTCTGACTCTGAGAAATCTTGATTGGATACAAATTCTAGACGGTACACTCTTTCTGCTCCCCCATGTCTGGAATGGATAACAGTGGATGGATATAACACAATTACCATAAAAAAAGGGCACCTGACAACTGTTTGCCTGAAGATGGAAAAACAAAAAGCAACATCATCAATACAAAATTCTAAACATGTCCTGCACCATTGTAATAATGATATTACTAAGAAATACAAAAAGATTTTTTTTAAAAAAAGGATCAGTTTATGTGAAGGTTTACATCTGTAAACTATGCACACCTCAGATGACAAAAATTAAAGATCTACCTCAGTTATGCAAACCGTAATGTACAAGTCTACAAAATAATCAGGCATGCATCTAATGATAAAATCTTTATGTTAAGGTTACCCTGTTTAACTATTGTTTAAATTTCACACTCTTCCCTTCTTATACTTCTTGGAAATTAATGATAATGCAGAAGAAAACAAAAGAGTTACAATATTACCGTAATTTTAGTCCTTTATTCGTTCTGGTTGATCCAAGCTGATAAATCTTTGCAGTTTCACAAACATCAACAATTTCCGCCACCTTGATGAATTACGATAAAAATAAGAAAATCCTTAAATAAATGCAACACAAGCAAATAAGATAAAACTAACCTATGAAACCTCCAACAATCTTCTGTTCTAGAGACATTTCTTTTAATTCATTCAAATTAGACGAAGTTTTATGACACTTTTAAGAGTTACTTGCGATATGCACATAATGAAAAAACACTGAGAGAGATATTCATAACCTATTGATATAGCAAGCCGACTTGTACTCAAATGATCTGTCATTAATTAAATTCTAACATTGGTTAATGATGGCAAAAGACCTTTGAGACAAACACAACAGGACATAAATCACAAACCATAACATGCTGGCTAATATGACTGACTGAGGTTTAAAAAGGTGTCATTTTCATCTTCCTCATCATGTCCTTTCAGTGTGTCCCACTCCCAGCAGGGCTAGCATTTCAAAAACCGAATTCTCTGTACACTTGTTCAGAATAGTTTTATAAACCTTTCCCTCCATCTGAGTAGGTAAAGCTTTCTATTCCACAAAACTGCTATACTCTATACTTTTTCTCTACTTGTTCTATTCAAAATATATATTACAAGCATAGAAACTGACATTTCCGCCCCGAAAGAGGGTGAATTAAAAAGGAGGCTGAAACGGAGCAGTTGTGAAAGTATGATGGAACAAACAACACTTTTTCAATAAATCCCAAAACAGATTGAAATACAAAATCAAATCCATTCGGTCACCCATGAAGGCATTTCAAACACATTTGCCGTATATGGTGGTCGTAAGTGCTGTGGACAAAAAGCCTTTTGCATTCCAAGCTGGCCCATACTCAACTCTATTTAATGGATGAAGCTTAAAAAACAATATTCAGAATGACTTACTCACCCTGTACACAGCTTTGCCTTGATGATTTCCGATACCAATCCTGACAAAGCACCCAACAACAACTTTCTTAAAGAAAGGCATATGGCACCACCTGATCACAGTGAAAAAGTTACAAGTGAAATAGTAGAATAAGGAACACATTAAGAAAATGTCACTAAATGGTTGATGGCAAAGACGATATGTCAAGTTTAAAGAACCAACTGAAGGAATCCTTTTTATTTTAAACCTTTTTTCTTTTAAGAAAAAAGAATCAAAATGTTACTTGAAAACTGCATCATGCTTAATAACAAGGATGATGCCAAATTCTAAAAAAGAAAAAAACTGAATTAAAAGTCGGGACTTAGTTTAATTAATCATAATTTATTTTTCTTTTAAATTAACTTTCATGTTTTTTGGTGGGTTTTGTTACATTTGTCTCATTTTTTCTTCAAGCAGTCTTTTTTCACATCATACGTCTTTATGCTGCCATCCCTTGTATTGAGTAGCTCTAAACCCGCTTTTTTCTTCATATTAATCAGGGCTAAGATCAATAAAAGCATTTGTGTCTTTATTACACAGAATCATAAAATCAGTTGCCATAAGCATACAGCAGCCGGATAGAATAACAGGCAGTATCTTACACTTTAAATTTAATGGAATAGACAAAAAGCCAAAAAAGGACAAAGTGTCATCTCCTTTGAGTCCAAATTTTTTCTTAGTAAAATGTACACAAAATGTATGATAAAAAAAAAAACTAACACATTTCTAAAACATTACGATGCTAAACATAAGATATCTAACCAGAACATAAACAAAATTAGATATCTAACAAGAAAATAAACAAAATAATGGGAGACAAAACTCATATTCTATACAGCCAAATGAAATGGAATGAAAGACATGTAGGGCAAAAACATCTGAAAGCCTAACAAAAATTTGTCTCTGCGCTCGGCGGTGAAGATTTTTGAAATTACATCATAGTACTCCCCCATTCCTCATAATTTTACTCATGTTGAAAAAGATTGGGAAATGCTAAGCTAAGAAAGATGACACTTCAACAACTTGATACTCTAACTGAACTTTTTGTCAATATATTAATAATTCACTCTCATACTCAATTGTCTAAAAAAAAAAAAAAAGAAAAAAATCTGAGCATTTATATAGCGCTATCCACTATATGCTCGAAGCGCTATAGACGTTTTCCCCAACAGGCCTTTTCCAACCAAATACCTTCTCAACTCCTTTTGGAGATACAAAGATGCAGCCATTTTACAAGCGCACTTGCTCTAGCATACTCACAAGATCCTCTTCTGCCTATGGTCGGGTAGTCAATAACACCTAAGTGGGGTGAGGAAAATGTGTGTAAATAGTCTTTCCCAAGGACTAAACAGCGCCACAAGGCGGCTCGGCTTCAAACTCGGAACCTTGCGGTTACAAGCCAAAGGCCTTGACCCCACGGCCACTATTGCTTTTTTTCTGTTTGCTTGTTGGTTGACTTTTTTCTTTCTTTTCTGTGGATTTTTTTCAACATTAATTATTTGTGTGAACCTGTGTCATGATATATGTGTGACCAAAAGAATGAGAGACATAAATTATGTATGTGTATTTCAATGATGGAGTCAGTTTTAATAAACAGTAATTTTCACTTGAATTAATAAAGTACATCTTACCTTCACTGAATTAATAAAGTACATCTTACCTTAACTTATCTATCTTATAATTGTTTGATAATTTTATTTTAATCTTGGGATTCTATTCCTATGTTGACAGAATCACATGGTAGCCTCGTAGTCACTTTTATATCTTTTGCTATGACACATTTCCAAAGTAAAATAAAGTGTTTGACACTTTTAATGTTGTACAATTTTGATCATGGCATTCACAAGAGTTTCTGCATTCAAACTCATTTTCACCTCTAAACAAAGGATCACAAAAAGAAAATCTCTGACCTTTCAATTTTATTTCGGGATATTCGTATTCGACTCAGTTCCTCCTTTGTAGATATGTATTTCACTCGCCGTTGCCTTTGCCGACTACTGAGGGTAAAGAAAAAAATATTCAAAATATAAAACTAAAAGAAACCTTTGAGCTGGGGATAAAGCAATTCATATTCATCTACTCAAGAAAGTGAATTACCTGAAAATTTTATCTTTCCCTACCTGAACCCTTCGCTAAAGCTTCTATTTGACAGAACAAGAGTTTGCAAATTTCATGGACAAAAAGGTGAGCTTTTAAGCCCCTGATGTCTTTGGTGAAAATAATTTTTAAAAATGAATTGCTGAACAACATTCAATGGCTACATGTTCTTGATTAGGGAGGCAACATAGCTCAGTGGTAACGTAGTTGTCTGCGACAGAGATAGCAGGTTGGGTTCTTGCTTTGGACACGTTTTTTTTCTTAAGCATGACAATATACCCGTTGCTTTACTGCACCCAGGAGGAAATGGGTACAGCTGTGGCTGGAAAAGCACCCCGCCTGAGACTAACATCATATTATGAGAGTGATGGATAAAGTCTGTCATCGTCCACTTCTATAAAAATGAGGATAATCTCCGGCAATATGAGGCAATTTGGTTCGAAAAGACTACTTTATGGTCTTGATTCAGTCTCTCTATTTCAACCTATCCTCTTGAATTGTTTTGAGGCAAGTGACCTCTTTTAAATGAGAGAGAAATCATCAAATCATATTGCTCATCATGTATTACATCGTCCTGCATACATGGATACCCCCAATTCCACTGAAAATAAGAGCACCACAAAAGACAGAAACACATCTAATTTTTTCAACAATCATTTCATCAAGTCATCTTCCCACAAGATGTTCTCTGCAGATCTGCCAGATTTCACATCTCAACTATACACACTTCCCATGACAAGGCAAGATTGTTTGTTTATTTGGTGTAAAGTAAGAGGCTTCCTTTTGACTACAAAGGTTATCTCGGCACCCATGGAAAAGTAAGTCAAAAGGCTAGCTAAAAGCAGGGCTGGGACTCTGTGGCCACCATTTCAGAGGAAAATGTGTCAAAATTTTTCATTTCAGAGGAATTCAACGTATGGAAGATTAATGCGAGAGAACTCAGGTCAAGCACATATATTTCATCAAATAAAAACGTCCTTGATTACAGTGCATATTGTTTACTGATGCAACTACCATACGCTATGTATATGATATAAAAATAAAAGTGTTTGAAATACAACAATTACAACATATATATATCTTACTTGACAAATAGGAAACCTATAGACGCTACTCTAAAGAGGGCAGCAATACATATTTTTTTTAGGTGAAAACAGTGTTCCCAAGAGATAAATCCAACGAGAGAAAAAAAATTGGTCTGGGGGCCTTCAAAAGGGTCCAAGGAAATTGACCTGTTGGGGGCCCAGGGGGCAACGCCCCCCCAAAATTTTTAATGTTTTGCTTTCAGAAGTAGAAACTGGCTTATTTTGTGAGACATTTGGAGGTTTTCGAACTGGAAACAAAAAATCAAAATGGTAATCAAACAATCTGTTTCAAACTCTTTAACTCACCAATACACAAAGTGAAACACACTTACTCACTCACTCACAGACACAATCTCTACCCCTTTCACTTATTCATTCATACATAATCACAATGATCCTCACACACACACACTCTCTAAAATAATCTTTCACACATACAAATACAATGTCTTACATCCTCAAATACTACTCATACACATAAAATCTCTAATACCACCCACCCTCACACACACACACATAAACACAATCTCTAATAACTTCACTCACTCACTTATACTTACAATACACAATCTAAAATACTCTCCCTCATCCACACAATCTTATATATTCACTCACTCATTAACACAAGTCTTTTTTACTCGTTACGTACACACAATCCCTAATACCATCACTCACACACTCAAACACACAATCTTTTATACCTTCACGTACTCACTCATACACCCATATACATCCGGTCTACCAGTCTAAAAAAGACTCTCACGCACACATACATACATAATCCCTAATATCCTCTCTTTTTTAACCAACACACAACAATCTCTATTGCCCTTACTCACTCACTCACTCAAACACACACAATCTCTTATCCTTCACTCACTCACTCATACTTACATAATCTTTAATACTCTCATTCACTCACTCATACACACGATCCCTAATACCCTCTCTCACTTACTCATACAAACAATTTCTATATGTAATGCACCCACTCCGTCCCCCACACAAGCAACCTCTAATACACTCACTCACTCATACACACTCTCTCATCTCTAATACCTACACTCACTTATACACACAATCTCTAATACACTAACTTTCTCATGCACAATCTCTAATATCTACACTCACGTGTTCATACACACAATCTCTGACACCCGAACTCACTCATACATACACACGTAGTCTCTAATACGGTACCTTCCCTCATTTAGTCACACACTCACAAACACACAATATCTAGCACTAACGGCATTTTCTATTCCTCTCATTCAGCCAGGCCCACGGGGGGGGGGGGGGGGGGGGGGGGGGGGGGGGGGGGGGGGGGGGGGGGGG
>JAOWAY010140515.1:0-10658 GCA_028565895.1 Goniobranchus geometricus
TTAGACCTAGATTATAAAGATTGCTCAGGAGAGGCCAATTATGGAGCTGAAAAGGCGTGATAGTTCATTTTTTGCCTTGGGGTGCCTGGTCCTCCCCATTTGGGGTGTCGGCCGTAGACCGAAGCAGGGCCTAAGTGGCCCCGATACACTGGCGGTTCATTTTCAGAGAATTTTTCAAAATGGCATTTACATCCCTGAGAATAGAGATTACAATTTGGGTCACTGTCAATCGGTATAATTATGTAAATATAGAAATATTTCATGTCTGATTCTCACGCTTTGCAGGCCGCTCTAGTGACATAATAATATGACCACAAAAACGAAACCGTCTGATACGCTATAAAATCCTCAAGATAAACTTGACTGTAATGAAATATTGCGCTATTATAGCTGGTTATACGACAAATTTGCACACGAGATGTCATTAGTATTGAATAATATTCTATGAAGTTATGCTGCTTTTTGCAAAAGTGGTCAAAATACTGTTCATGCACCTTTTGCCCTCGACGACAGAAAGCGCGATTACGCAAAAGTAATTACAGGTTATGTTATGCTCAATTCCTGTAACCATGGCCAGCAACAAAAATTAAATTCAGTCCTAGATTTCCTTCCTAGATCCGGATCTAAGATCGCTTTATTGATTCTAGAGACGTCAAGAGACCGAGCAAAAGTCCTTTTGCGTCATTTTCTATCCCAGCATGCGCACCTTCATCCATACAAGGAGAACGTTTCGAGGGCGATTTGGTGTGTGACATGTAACATCTGTGCAGAAAACCACTCATGGTCTACCAAATTCTGGAATTTGGGGACTGTTAGAAACTTAATGCACAAAAATACCTCGCAAACCTGCACATTCTGGCAGACGGCAAATTGTTTGTAACGAAGACAACATATAAGTGTCTCGTCTCTAAGTTGAGGTTATCCCTACAACTTCTGTGCGTTCGTGATCAGAAAAACGTGGCATCAAAAGAAAATCTCTATGGAAAATCGTTATCTTAGATCTAGGCTTAAAGACGAAGACTATCCAGATGAAGCAGTGGCTCGGAGCAGGTAAAGGGCTCTGCGTGTGCAATTATTGTGTGACTGGTTTCTGAATAACAGAGGGGATCCCGCCTTTCTTGAGAACGTTTTGTTTACAGACGAATACCAATTTATCTTTGTAGCCAGGTCAACTTGTAGTTGGCAATGTTTTAGAGGTGTTAGAGCCCAGACGTCGTAATCCAAAACCCATCACATCCCTAAAATGCTCAGCATGGGCTGCAATCTCAGCTCATGAAGTGATTGGGCCATTTTGGAGGACGAGAATCAACGGCAGATACCAGTGAAATCAGACCGATACATCCAAGTCTGAACGAAATTTGTAATTGCTCTTCGTCGTTTCAGAAGTTCAGGCGAATCGAGAATGGTTCATGAAGGATGGCTCATACGTCAAATAAAGGGCTAGTCCTAACTTCAAGCATCGTTTGGCAATTAGATCATCAGGCGTCCAACGGATGTTGCTTGGACTCTTCATTCAACCGGTCCGAATCTACGTCGTGCCTTTTATCTTTGGGGCCGTCTGAAGAACACCAGTGACAAAGTGAATACACAGGCATTAAGAGAACTGAAAGCTAGGATTGAACGGGCGATGACATCGATTCCAGTGGAAACGCGTGGCGGTGTCATTGGACACGAGAAACTCCGCTTTAGGTTTGCTTTGCGTCGGATCGGAGATAATTTCAAACATGCCGTGTAACAGTCCTTCACGAGGGAGCAATTTCGAAACCCTTGGTTATCTTTCAGTGAATGTATTTTTAAATTAACCACGGTGTTTGTGAAAACCATTGCTTTGACTTGGTTGAGGTTGCAACGGTGTTGAGTATTATGTTAATTTATGTTCATCTGAATCGCGAATGTTTCAAGTTGCACGAATTATCAATTTTGACAATTTCATTTTCAAACGGTTGCCATTTAGTGAATATTGAAGTAAGAGCGTTACTTTTTTCACTCACAAAATTGCTTTATGAGAGTGTTTTAGCCCTTGTAAGCCATTTCTGACGCCATTCAATTTTATATTAATTTTTTTTAAGGTTTCCGTTTTCTTGTGTCGTCTGGTCTTGTTGTTGGGTTTGTTTGTTTGCTTGTTTTTTGGGCTCACATGTGATATAAGTAAGTTAAAGTTTAATCCTTGCTTTGTCTCTTTCGGGATGCATTTCCGGACATGGTACACTGAACAGAGACGCTTAAAAATTTCATAAACTTTCGTTAATTGAAATATCAATTGTCTGTGATGGCAATGAATAGAGACAAGTGCTTTTTATATTTCATTTGATATTTTCTTTGAAATTAAAACGTCTAAGAGATGAGCAGGCCAAGTTCATCGAGGGCATGATAAATCAAAATGATAATGAGCAAACCAACAAACGCTCAAACATCACCAACAAGTTTTGGCGCTACGTAAAATCAACAACATGCGACTCGGCAGGCATAGGTGTACTAGAAAGACCAAATGGTACAGAAACTACAAATTCAAAGGAAAAGGCTGATCTTCTCACTGATCAATACATGAGCGTATTCACAACTGAAGACCAAACAAAACACGAAATGCCAAAAAGCAAGGTACTGAGTATAGAAGGAATTGAAATCACAATTGCAGGAGTGGTAAAACAACTCCAAGCTCTCGATGCAAACAAAGCCATGGGACCTGACGAAATCCCACCTCGCATACTAAAAGAGACAGCCTTTGAATGTGCCCCATTCTTTAAAAAAAGTATTCCAACAATCACTCGACTCCGGCCACATACCAAGAGACTTGAATCACGCAAATGTTAGCGCTATCTTCAAAAAAGGAAAACGATCGCTCCTGTCCAACTATCGGCCGGTCTCACTCACTTCAATTTGCTGTAAAATCTTAGAACATGCCTTATATTACCAAGTAATGAAGCACCAAGAAACACATGTGTTCTTGCTGATCACCAACATGGCTTCAGAAAACATCGGTCGTGTGGAACTCAGTTAATTACTACATTGGAAGCTCTCACAAAATCAAACGACAATAGAGAGCAAGCAGACATGGTAGTACTCGACTTTAGCAAGGCATTTGATACCGTGGCACATCGCCGTTTATGATTAAAATTGGAAGATGTGGGCATCAGAAACATTTACTATTCAAAGAAAAGAAAGTAAATCCAGACGATAAAGATCGTGAACAATACCTGCTGGGGTGGTTTGAAAGTTGTTTCTGCAATCGCACCCAAAAGGTGATTGTTGAGGGACAAACAAGTGATATCTGCAATGTGACATCAGGCGTTCCCCAAGGAACAGTCCTGGGACATCATTGCTTTCTCGTATAAATCATTGGCACCGAGTTATCCCCACAATCGAGCATTCGACTTTTCGCTGACGATAGCTTGCTTTTCCGTAAAATCACTTCTGCTGACGATACGGAAACTCTTCAAAGAGACATAGACCTTCTCACCAGCTGGTTTCAGAAACGACAGATGCAATTTCATCCATCAAAGTGCCAAATAATGACAGTCAGCAGTAAAAGCAAACCGATGCTATTTGAATACAAGATGCAGGGCGAAACTATCAATCGAGTGAATAGCATAAAAACCTTGGAGTCACAGTACAAAACAATCTTAAATGGGATAAGCACATAACTAACACTATATCGAAAGCAAATAGGACCCTTGGTTTCATAAAAAAAAAAAAAAACTTACACCAGTGTCCACAGAGTGTCAAATGCCAGGCCTATACTTCTCTCGTAAGACCTGTGCTGGAATACGCCCACACCACCTGGGACCCTCATTTGAAAACCCAAATTGAAAACATCGAAAAGGTTCTAAAAAGAGCAGCACAGTTTGCCACAAACTACAAATCAACGGAGAGGTGGAACCTCACCAATGCCATCAAGAAACTGCAATGGGTGCCTTTACATTGGAAAAGGGAATAGGCACATCTCGCATTAATGTACAAAATACAGCAATGACAAGAAACATGTCTATCACTTCCTGCATACCTCAACACTTAACAAAATAACCACTCAACAAAAAACTATCACGATCTGAAAGTAACACTGCCTCATACAAGAACGGACTGATACAAATGCAGCTTCTACCCTCACACAATCACCCAGTGGAAGAAACTCCCACCGAACATCATCTCCACTGGTCCTGGAAAATTTTCAACATTCATAAGTAATCACCACTGACTCACTCTTGCTTGATCAAAGATTACAACTAAACCTTTGCATAGTGGGCAGAGATGCCTGTGGCAACATATTGAAATGGAAGAACTGAATAGTTGAATTATATAGTTTAAAAAAAAAAAAAGAAAAAAAAGAAATTGTTTACAATTGGTCACTTGTGTTTAGATAGGCCAACATGATTAACTTTTTGATTTCTTTTTTTTGGTTCTTGCTTTTTTTTCTTGTCCACCAGATCCGATGTTCAAGCAGCTTTAGAGAATGTAACAATTGGGGAGGGATACTTGCTACGCGTTTTGGAAGCTGTATCATCTGTTTTAAACAAAAAATAGGTCAACTACAATATCTGTTGTAATTATTGTATATTTTCTTACTGATCAACTATTTCTCATTCCCCACAATTTCCAGAACTTGAAATTCACAGCTATGTTATATTGTCCCAAATATATGTCATCAGAAATCTGTTTTCTCTGAATTCAGATTCATTATATGAACAATGTTTACACACATACAGCTTTGTACTTGTACAGTTTATCTCGCCACGCTTTTAAAGGAAAATGAATACTTTTTTTTGTAATTGTTTAATGACCCAATTTACTCTATGATCTTGTAGAAGGGATTTGTTCTACATATATATGTATATTTAAATAGTTTATACGGATAGGGCCTTTCTATCTCAGTGCTTACTCTTCTTGAGGACATAATATTCAAGTAATGTGACCTATATGATTATCTCTTGAATCTCTTGTTCTTCTGGATATTTTTTTGGAATGGGGAATAATTATCGGTACTAATGCTGCTTTGTGGGCAAATTTGTTTAAAAATTTGTTCAAATGTTTAAGGGTCTAAATTTCTTTTTTTAAAATTTGGGATGAAAATGATGAATTCAAAACTCTGTTTACTGTTTACATCTGTACTGTGGTTCAAATCTGTATCTCCCATTGGAAAATTGGGTACGATTCTTTAAAAGGACCTTTTAGCCTGATTTTCCTCACTTCATTCTGCTCTAAAATGAGGATTTAACAACAATGACAGACTGACCAAGATGTTTTTTGCATGATGCCATTGAACTGGAGATACATGCCAGTTCTATGGGACTGGAATGTCTCAAAGGAATGCCCTTTTTCACCTCCTATGTTGTTCACCTTAATGCTACTAATACTAATATTACTTAAAATACTACCCAGAATTGCAGCGGATAGATTTCAAGACGAAGAATCATCCGTTTTCAAGGCATACATTGGATAATACCAAACCCTGCTACTGGTATAATAGTGAGCCCATTTATGCTTATTTCACAATAATGCCTGCAATCTCTGTAGAACCAATTTTTAATCTAGATTTTCTCCTGTGTGATCATTTCAAAACCCAGGATTGCCCTTAAATGTTCAATCTCATGGGCAGCGGTAACTGCAATATATTGAGGGTTAATAATGCCATTTTATGCTCTGTATAATCATACATGACATTCTGTCAAAAGGTGAGATCTATAGAAATCAACAATTTGCATCCACAACCCTTCAGAATTCTCTCCATTATTCAGCAGTGAGAGATGACTGGTAGATCTATCTTTTGTTCCACTGGGTCTCTAGTTTGTCACAAGGCAATCAAATTTTAGCTGTCTTCCATACTCCACCCATGGCCCTATTACCTTTCATTTTTAAAAGAATGGCCCTGTCAGCCATCATGGAGAAAAGATATGAACACTTCTGTTGCTGACCCCTCTTGCCAACGCTCGATTTTAATGCATTTGAATCTTACAGTCCTAGTAAGAAGTGACAATGAATGAACTAGTCCATATGCTTGTTACCTATTATGTGAAGAACTAAGGGTTTAAGTTGTCCCTGTTTCTCACATTCAATGAACCACAAAATAAGGTTTTCTTCTGGACAACCTAGCCTATTTGAAGAAAAGAATGTCAAAAGAATCGAACAAGAGATGTAAATTTTGAATTTCTGAACCAGAATCAATTATGCTAAAACTGTAATCATTACCACCTACATTAACCATGACCTGTTTTCACCTTAGTGGCGCTTTCCCTTATTTCCCAGGTGACGACAACTGATCCATTTTTTAATACTGAGACAACTGCCACACCCTTAGAAAGAGGGAGGCTTTAATGTCTTAATCTCCTCATCGTCTCACTTTCCTTTTTAAAAAAAATTTCCCAGTGTTTTGGGGTAAACAGTGTTAAAGAAGAAATAACGGAAACGAAATCCCAAAGTGAAGGCTACAACTCAATGATACTCAATAGTAATAATATTCACCTGGGAAGGTAAATGGCTCTCAGAAACATTCAGCATCTGTCATTGTCAGTGAAAATCCAGGGCATTGTAAAATACAATTTCTTCAATATTTTTTTTTTTTTTTTTTATGTTTAATGTTACATTTCTTTTTACCTTCCCAACTGCCAAAATGTGATACTGTTGCTCTTATGTCTGTCTAGATATAGTGGGAAAAGAAAGTGATCTGGTAGATCATTGGGTATACTCAAATGCACTCTCTCAACTGTAAAACATCAGTCAACAACAGAGGTCTGTTCATAAACTTGCCGGATCAATGAATTGATGTGATCAGCTTTATTCAAATGGTGCCATACACCATGAATATGAAACAGACTCCATGAGGGATATTATAAGCCAATCAAAGGCATCATGTGGCAGTGGACTGCTTTAATAAATTACAGGCACATGCTTTTAATAGCATATTTTTCTTAGGCCTTAAACGGGGAAGAAGAGGACAAATACAAGAGAAAAAAATTTGTGGCCACATATTTTTACCTATTCCATGTCAACCCAAGAATGCTGACAGTTTTATATTTATATATTAGGACTGATTTATCCATATCATCACTCCTTCAAGTTCAAAAACCATTCAAATAGGATCAGGAAAGGGCTAATGTGGGAATGGCCCTTCATCTAGCTTTAAAATCTTTTATAAATCAGAGCCATGTGTCCTTGATTGTGGCCAACTTAGTGTTTTAGACAGTCCACATGACATCCCCGGAACTACAATACCCAGGTTTAGAGTTCTGGGCAAAATATTTTTTTCAAAATCCAAAACAGCCACATTTCCTCAAAAAGATACCTGTGGTGTGTAATCTTTTCAAATTAAAGTTTATATAGGCCAATCTGATTTTTGCTGCCCCTATTCACCTACCACTTACATACATAATCATCAGGCTGACTCACCGTCAAAAAGTAACTGAAATCTAAGACAGAGACAGGGGTCTAGCACTAATCATTGATAATCAAGCCTTTGATTTTCGTAATGTGCGTGTTGGATTGGCTACAATTCTCATACATTGGTACTGCATTGATATTAATACTGTGTAGATCTGCTTTACACATGGTATTATTGCTATACCCTATGACTTTGAATCATTTTCTATGTGGTTGTGTGCGTGTGAACACGAAACAAATGTCCCAAGCCATTTGAATTGTTTGTCTTTCTTCTTACTCCTCTCCATCTGGCGCTTTACCTGGATATCTTCCCTATCGCCTTCACTCTATATTTCATTTTAATCTTCTAAATAGTACATCCATCTACTTGTCACCATTGTCGTCTACTAGAACAATATTATTTGTGTCTTTTAAAGCCAGGTCTTATACTTGTACATGTATTTTAACTGCATTATGTTCCTTCCTGCTCTCTAATGGCCGCATCATATGAAATTTATTGTACAATCACTATTTCATTAAACAACATCTCATCATATTATAGTCTATATGTGTCATTGTTTATTTATATCAATGTGTATCTTTCTACTGGGTAACTCAAAAGCTTGATAATTACATATTTATGATGAGCCATTGTCTAACAGAGTTGCAACTCAAAGCTACAGAAGTACATACATGTAACACCTGTGTCACACTCAATTGACTTCTTTTTTAGAAGAAGACTGGGTATGTCTGTGAGCATGTTTTTGATTTTACGATGGTTATTAAGGATGTGATTCTCCTAAATTCCAATTGGTAAAATACTCTAATTCTTGGGCTATAAGTATAAGCCTCAACTTTTTTTCCCTGCGTGTCAAGCCTGCATTCACTAATAGCATTTTTTTCTTTGATTCTGTCAACTCAATATGACTCAAGTATTTATTAATATCTAATTGTCCAGTACAATAAATTGTTGTATGTTATGTTTCAGGTTTACCATTTCGACAACAGAATGACTGAAATACTGGTAACGCAAAAAAAAAAAAAAAAAAAAATTAACACCTACTGTTACTTAGAAGTCATTCCCCTTAGGCCATGGTTACATTATACATGAGACTGAATTTTGTTTGTAACACACTAAAAACTTGGAATACACTTTTTATTAAACTTAAGCTTATTCTTTGATGACTTAAGTGCAATTATCTTTACATACTAAAGACAAAGCGTATGGCATACGATATTGCCTTCAAACTAAGGGCAACATATTATATGTATTGACAGAAGAGGAAGTTCTCTGTTTCATTCAGACTTAGACACTAAGGAGGACTTCAAAGGACGTGATAAGGCTACTTATGCTGTATCATCAAATTTCAAATGTCACTTCACTCTAACCTATACATAATATACTGAAACATAATTTCTTAAAAAAACAAAAAACAAAGACAGCATAACAATAGGGGAGATAAATTTATTGCTTTAACATGTTACAAAACTTCAAGTCAACATCACACAAATCTTGTGGCTAAAGACATGATTTTGGTCAATTCTCCTCCTCGGCCACGGAGAGCTGAAGGAATAGGCACAGTTACTCGATTTCCCAATGGATTACCATTGTCATCTACTAGAACAATATTATTTGTGTCCATCCTCGGCACATTTGGTTTCTGTTTCTGACGAAGTCCAACAATATACGCTCGCTTCATTTCGCCTTTGACAGTAACTAGAACTTTGTCACCAAGGAACCCAACCTGTCAGGAAATAGTTAAAAGTAAAGCCAGCTTGAAAGGGCAAGAGATCTTTTACCAATTATAAAATCAAAATAATTAAAAAATGTTACACAATAACAGCCTTTATAATCAAGAGTGTAGTTTGTTTGTTTTTTCAATAGAAAACCCACTTGGTACATTATTGTAGGAGTCTATCTTTCAAATAATAATAATGTATCTTTGATTTGTGAGGCATGTTGCTGGACAGTGTTGTACAGAATAACAGTCACTAAATAAAGAAAGATTTCAACCAAAATTGATTTATGAATATTGCATTGCAATACCTGCCATCCTTGAAATTCAAACTGAGCTGTACAATACTATTATTACAGTACAATCAATACACATAAAAAGTGAAATCATTTCAATTTTAATCAATAACTAAAGCAAAAGTATTTCCAATGTAACATACACCACTGATTAACAGAGATGTACACGGAAAGTGAACAGTTGTTAAAAGCTAATACTGCCAGTCTCTCAATACTGCCTGAAATGGAACAACTGCAATATAAAAGTAATATGGGGATGTGTCTGATACCACCATCCACCATGGGTGAATTTGGAACGGTCCTTATAGATTTATAGTAAAATATGCCCTATTTTATCGCCAACCCAAAAGATAGATCTACAATGCCGGTGGCCAACTGCCTTGAACTATGACTTTTTCCCCAGTGTGAGCTCAAGTAATCATGGATTTGTACAATAGAGTAAATGAGAACCTCACATATTGCTTGAGATTTGTGTTCATCATCAATCTGGGTTGAGATTTATAGGCAGTATTATAACTCGCATACTCTGTGACTATTACTATTTCAAGACTTAATGATCAGGTCTTGTGCAGGTGTGGGAAATTTGGGTCAATGGCAATATGAGGCCATGCTGCGAATTGTAGACCAGATGCGGAGTTGTGAAAGGTGGTACTCAATACACGGCTTGTACTTAACAGCCATCTTGACACAAAGGAATGCCACTGGAATACATGCAGACATAGCCATCTAGTCCTCTCTCAAGTCACGTAATGTCAGGGTGGAGGTGTTGACATAAATAGATGTATTGCAATCAATAATGTATTGTACGCTGTGAACAATGTGTATCAATGAACACATAGTCTAGATCTGGTAAACCTACAAAATGCTTAGAAATAGATTTACATGTAAATGTATCTTGCCTAGTGGTGCACTTCGACATTGTAGGGATGGCTAAGTTTGTAAAGTTTACCACTATGGAGGAAAAGCAACCTCATCTGTCTATCTGTGCTTGTGCTTATGAAAAAGAAACCACAGTACCGCAAGCCTTCAATAAAAAAAACAACAAAACAACAAATAATATTTAAAACCAACACGAAAACCCCTTAAGATTAGATCTAAATGCATTGTACTTGTGGGAAAAAGCCACTAGTTGATGTCATTCATTAAAACGACACTGTGCAATCAAATATATTATATGTGTGTGAGTACAAGTTTTGTTATACAGTAGAACCTTGATAATAAGTATATCTTGGTGCAAAGAAAATGTATACTTAATATCGAGGTATACTTCTTATCGAGG
>JAOWAY010140626.1:0-10657 GCA_028565895.1 Goniobranchus geometricus
CCACCCAAATCCACACCCTTGCCTCCACTGTGGGAGGTATGGGAAGAAGGAGTGGCTACTTCTGAGTATTTATATCGCAAAAAGAAAAAAAATGGGAACGTTTGTGTTCAGACTATCTTTGACAAGACAGTAAACAGCTGACAGATTTGTCATAACACTAATATACAATGTAATTATCAGTCCATACATCAAAGGTTGTAATGGGTTTTGAGAGCATGAAACGCTTATCACACTGGTGCCTAACCACGTTTCATTATGATCAACGTCATTCACAAGAGAGAGTTACCCTCAGACATTGTGCAAGACTGATTGACCAACCTTCTTATCCCTATGACTGACCCCACCCCCTCTTGCCTCTGTCTGCACTGTCATCGAGAGAGCTTAATGGATAAACATAAATCACTTGACCAATCAGTTGTTGGAGGGATAGAAATCAGAATAGCTGGATGACGCTGAAGTAGAGCTTTTCTTTTTTTCTTGTTCTTCAATTGTAACCTGAGTAGTCTTGGTCTGTTGCCACCTTCTCTACCTAATCGTATGGGTTCAACTATTTCATCTTCTGAAATTTCCACGATTTGGTTAATACACTTTTTGCTAGCATGCAGATCATCTTATTTTTTCTCTTCAGTTGTTGATTTCTTGCTCTCCTCTAAGTTCACTATAATAATAGTACGTCGTTCTTCCTTTTTTCAATTTCTAATTTCTCCTCCACTTTCTCCTCTATCTTCCTCTCAATAATTTCCTCACTTTTTTCTTCAAACTAGTCTCCAAGACCCTCTTGTAATTTCTCTAATCTAGAGCTTAGAGACTGCACCAGGGGAATGAGATCCATCAATTTATCCAGTCTTGCGTCTTGCTTAGTTTTTACCTCCTTGTTTTCGTTTACACAAGGCTCACAAATCCACTGAATATTGGCTTCTGTGTTTGGATCAGACAGCAGATTTAAAGGTTTCTTCTTTCATATTTGCACATCTGAAATGACACCAGTTTTTACAAACAATGCATTCAATACACCTCTCTTCATCCTCAACCGCGCTGTCACAATAGATCATGCATTGCCACGCTGACATGGATCAAGATCCAGATTTACTTTTCTTACTCTTTTTCTTTTCATAATCCCCTTGTAGGTTTGGATCACTTGATTTTCTTCTTGCTGAAGATTTCCTTGAGTTCATTTTTTTAGTTGCCATTTTTGGCCCTATTATGTCAAAAGATAATTACATCTAGATCTATCTAATTCTTGAACCTTAATCTAGAACCTTACTAGAATTAGATCCAGTGTGTTTTGATATAACTTATAATAAAAGATCCAGATCAAGATACCTAGATTTAAATCTTGCCAGTAGTAGAACTCTAGATCTGGTTTTACAAACTTAATTAAGGACACCACAACAATGCTGAAAATTTAAACAAACTTAGAGTTAAACAGAGGTGAGGACGGTTAAAGTAGTCGTTGGATTCTGGGCTATTCAGAATCGCTTATTTTATCAACAACACATGGCGGCCAAACAGGTTAGTAGAAACAGTTGGAATAGATTCTTGTTCTCTAGATATAAAGAGATTCTAAGCCTAGATCTAGATTAGAATCTAAACTTCGGTTTAGAAGTTCAAAATACAAACATAAGCAGGATTTCATTCAATTCCTGAGGCACAAATTTTGTTAATGAAATAAATTTAGTTGGAAAATATTGTAGATCTATCTGGATAAATGGCAATATAAGTTATTAAAAGTGGGAACCAGTTAGAAAGACAACCGCCAAAAATAGGTGGTTGCTGTCGGGTTGAGGAGGTGGTCGTCTTATAAAGAGACTAAATATGGGAAAAAACGAACGGGGTCGATGAAGACTGGTCGTTAGAGCAGGTGATCATATTATGCAAGTGGTCATTAGGGCAGGTTTGACTGTATATCCTTTAAAGTTTATGAATCTCACTATCCTCAGTAATCGTTATCATGTGCACGTAGGCAAGAATGGCATACAACTCTCTTTTTCTTCTTTTACTCGGAAGTCCTGTTTTCACAACAAAATGCTTGCCGTTGCACTCCTAGGTTATTTACAGAGAGCAATTTTAGGCAGGTTCAAGCAGGCAGTTTGCCTGAACCAATCGTTCCAATAGCCACAAACGGCTATTGAAACCCTACCCTGGCTTCCTCTTTGACGAAGAGAGCATGCTTTGAAATTGAACCGAATTTGATGAAAAGCGGAGCTATTTTATATTTAGATTCTAGAGTCTTGATTCAGATTTTGTTTTTACTTTGCTTCTCTTTAACTCTAAATATTTTTTATAACCTTGAATCAGATTTCATGTGATCTTGCGGCTCGGGTTAGTTTCAGGCATTTTTTCTTTGGCCATAAAATATACATTCCTGGGCCGATATGCATGAAGCTGACTAAACAGGTTTATCTTCTATACAGGTATAAAATTCCGTATAAGTTGAAATTTTTATTGGTCATTGGTCAAACTAATATATATACATACATAAACACACACATACATATACATGAACATACAAAGCCCATCAATAACATCATATATTATATTATATACACATGTAAAAAAAAAAAATATATACTATATATAAAGCTCATCAATAACTGAAACAAAAGCTATCATTATTATATTATTAATATTATCATATCCACACTTAGTTTTTAAGAGAGAAACAAGATCGTCGTATTAGAAGATCGTCATCTTACTCTTCATACTAAAAAAATTACATCTTTAACTTAAATAATAACATAATAATCAATCCTACATTTAAATTCAGTCATGATAATAAAGACTTACAAATTGCATAGTTTTCAGGAAAGATCTTTTGATTCTTGATTCGTATCCAGGACATCTATTCCTTCATATAGATACTTCTCTCCAGAAAAAGCTCTCAGCAGTCTTAGTGCAGTATATTCCAAGCATAGAAAATTGTATCATTCTATCCCACTTTTCACATTGTAACATAAGATTTATAACAAACCAGACTAATTTCTTATAGGGCCCAACACCACTTCAGTTCACAAGTATACATGTAATATGTAACTAATGTATCTCTCCAGGTCTATTGTCTCACTTCTAAATATGTTACACACAATGTTCAGATAGCTCAGTCATTTAAATTAGTATAGTTTATTATAAAATATCCATAATATAAAGAAAACTATGTACAGTGGCTCTCAATGATTTTGATGTGTAAGTCAAAGGGTCTTGAGAAGAGTTTCCTTCTCCTCAATTTGTTTGTCAAGACTGTCTAATTCCTTGTTCTTCTCTTTGGCTGCTTTACGCAAGGCATTTGCTTGTGTGAATAGCACCAACTGCGCCTTCATGTTTTCCTCCTGTTCAGCCTTATCACCTTTGTCGTCAGTGTCCTGCTGCAGGACCTTTGCTGTTTCTGACAACAGGTCTTTTCTTTTCTTAAGAGTTGACACCTCCTCATTCAGTGACTTTCTTTTCTGACCATTTCCACTGTCACAACATTCCTTTTTTTCCAACATTGCATTTGTGTACCTTGTTTTTGCAGAAGAGCATGACTTTATGATGTCTTCCGTGACATGGAAATTCTGAATGCCCCCCTATTGCTTGTACATAGTCCTTAATGAGGCGCTTTGCCACGAAGCTTTGTTTCTCCATATAATGCTCAGCAGCCTCTTTGTTGACAGAGAATCCTCTCTGAACGCTTGTTTGGCCATGGGAGAGGAGGAGCATAGACTTGATGATTGGCCAAAGGGTTTTTAACTTTTGACTTTGCGAACATACTTCTTGAAAAAGATTGTCAAGGTTCACTGTTGTATGATCAAATGATTTAAACTTGTCTGCATTTGATGTTTTTATCTCTAAACACAAGTCCTGAAACTCATCAAGGCACTCATGTATGTGGTCGACTTTTACATGTCCAAGTGTCTTCATGTAAACAAGTGCACTCTTAAGATACCTGACACACTGTTCCGATGATGCCACTATTAATTGTGGTGCCAGGCACTGTGAATACTTGGTGAAGGTGTAGTTGAGGTGATTTTTCTAAAAGCCTTGTGACAAATTTAATCATAAACTGCATTGTATCTTCACCTCCATGTTTTCACGATCAGAGCATTTGCACCCTTAAAAAGTTTTTCTGCTTCAATGCCAATGTTAATTTTGTGCCAACTGAGGAAATTGTCTGCTTTAGTAAAGTCTATTTTGCTGAAGTCATGACCGTTTGATTCCAAGGCTGAAGGCTTGAGGAATTTGCGGAGTATTTTTCTCAGCAGATCCCTTGCATCTGAATATAGGAATGGCAGCATGGGAGCATCTCTCTGATAGACAGTTAAGAATGATTCTATGGGTTTGCACATGGCGATGACAAAAATCAACTTCACTAATAGTGTTTTGTCATTGCAGTGATTTTTAACAACATTGAAAGAATTTGTCTTGGGGTCTTTAAGGTCTTTCTTTTTTGACAACCAGTAGATATTTCTTAACATTAGGATCAATTTCCCTAGGCCTGCATCATCACCCTCTTATTTTCCACCCACCTATGCGGACAGTATTTCAAAGGAAACACTGTGCTGTCAGTAAATTCCATGAAATCAGCTCTTCTGGCAGGCATATCTTTAAAGTGCACGTAAAGGCATGACAGGTACGATTCCACATCCCATGATGTCTCTTTGACTGCGGCTCGCAATGCGTTGTGCACTTGATGAAGGCCACAGGAACCAACTTTTAACAGGCCAACGCCATAGTCTGCTTTCAACTGTGTGCAAAATTTATCATACATGCACCAGTTGACATTGGGGCCGTCCAGTGAGTCCTGCACGAGATTACTAAAGTTCAAATTGTCTTTTAATGAGTAGAGTGTTGAAAACAGAACAGTAGCTCTGGCATGTCCAAGCATAAAGGAATCGAAGAAAGGAGAAACCACAGAATCATCATGCCAATAACGGACGTGGACATCCAACTGCTTTTTGTTGGTAGATTTATTCAAGGATTCATCAAAGAGAAGAGAATATTGGTTTTGTTCAAGGTCTTTGAGCAGCATTGACTTGCAGTGTGTTGCCAATCCATACACTTGCAACATAGATTTAGTTTCCCCCATGGTGAATGTCAAAGCTGTCTGAGAATCAGGAAACATATTCTTTAAGTACACTTGCACATCTGAATTTGAATTGTATGTTCTTCATTGCGCAACGAACAGACCACCAGATCTCTGCTTTTAATGTTTGTGTCTTTTGCACAAAGGAGGTGATTGTTGGGGTCGACGATGAGGATGCCAGATTTGCTGAACACTCAGAGTCACGTTGATTGCTAGATATAATATCCTCAAATTCAAAAGGAACTGGTGGTGGTGGAGGCCCTCCCCCAGTCTTTCTTTCATCTCTTTTTCTTTGAAGGGCAGCACTCTTCATTGCATGCCATTTTTCCTTGCATTCTTTTACACTTCTATCTGCCACTCCTATCCCATTTATTTGAGCTGCTATTCTTGCCCAAATTTTTTTCTTCCTTTGGTTTGTTACCGTTGCACTGTGGCTTGAAAAAAGAATTGTTTGCTCCATAGAAATTTATTCCAAAACAACACGAATCCCACTCTCTGAAAAATTGGGTTTTCTTTGCCTCTTCGCTTCCGTTGCCATCTCGGCTCTAGATCTGGAAAATCTAGACTCTAGATCTATATCTAGATTTAGACTCTAAATCTACTCAAAACAATATTATTTCTGTCATGTAGCTACAAAAATATTGGAATGGCAATATTGTCTTGTTGGAGTCAAAACACGATTTCCCGATAATCTAAATATAGAACATTCAACTATGTGCTGTTAGTTAAACGGACCCGCTTAGTGCTTTGTGCATACCAAAAGCGGATAAAAGATAAACGTGCATAGTGTGCGTACAGCTAACCGCTGTTCCATGTATTTTTAATCTCGGTGGCATCCTTGTGGTCCTTACTCGACGGATCAAAAATGGCAGGATTTTGCCGCACGAGATCTATTAATTGATCCAGAAGATAGTCTGGGACAAAATTCCGAGGCATATTGAGAATGCTGTGTTATCAAAATAACACACCCTCGTGGAGGCCTAGTTCTTGGAAATTGCTCAGGAATGTTTACCTTCCGGCGTCCGTATAGCTGCATGATGCGTATTAGAACAATCGCTGTAGCGTACGAATACGCACCCATGCATAACGCATAACGGACACATGGATACACATCGGTTTAATTTCTATATAGACGTTGTTTACGCATTATGCATTGCATTTACTCATTACGTACACATGGAAACAAGGCTTTAGGGACTAAACGTGTATAGACTTATACGTTCGTCCGTGCATATTGGCCCAGGTCTATGCATGTGCGGTATGGACGAAGGCCGAGACAAAGATTAGGCAGTAGTGGGATTAGAAAAACAGTCACGAAGTAATGATCAGGCATGGAAGGAAAGGAAGAAGAAGGTGCTACTAATGAGCAAGAAATAAAGAAGAGAGGAGCAGGAATTTAAGACGACTAGGTCTACTCTGTGCCATATTCATATATGTTTTCAGGAAATGTTACCGTTAGGGGAAGTGTCTTGCAATTTGGAGTTTGAAAACTGTTTAATTGTGGTAGTGGTCAACACCGGTTTTCTGTTTTTATAGAGTTTATTGTTTCCCGTGGAGAAACTGTGCTCATTGAATTGTTGACAAAGTAGTAAAGTTTGTGTGATATATTTGGATAATACATAGATGATTAAAGAACAAGCGTGAAGACGGCCATATATTGAGTTGGTATCGTAACCATTCATGTTTTATTTCATTGAACTCACAAGCAATGCGTAGCAAGTACATAATACAACTATGAGATACTATACCATAATCCTCCCCTTCTTAAAAAACAAAATTAGTAATAATATAATTTTTCTCTTTATTAGTGGGATGGGGGTACAATGTGAGGATAGAAGTTACACTATAGTCATGCACATAATTTTTGTCACAAAATCAGTCTGTTTAATGTTAATTGATGGAATTGAAATGGGGTGAATTCCTATTAATAGAAGTCTTAGTGAATTGAAAGCAACATGAGTTATCAGTATGATTTATATAATTATTCAACTTGAAAGGATAAGTTTTGTTGGAAATTTTTGGAGAAAAAAAATAGAGAGATCATGAATGTCCATGGCTGTTCCGCTTCATAATATAATATAATAATCCAATGAAATAGTGTGGTTTGTGCCTATGCCTAAGAATTTTACTCTAGACCGAAGTTTTTTAAATTGCTTTGCTATAAGAGCTTAACTAGTGTCTTGAATGAAAACCTGGTGTCTTTTGCTTTGTTGTGGTCGCTGCACTGCCGTTTTCAAATCTCCCTAAACATTGTATTTGTTTGGCTTATGAACAACACGACCACTTCGAGTAGTGTATGTGTATGTGTCTGATTGTACCCCCGGAGACTTTTGATTGTCTGCTGGGAGGGTTGATGAAGAGCTTGACGACTCTTTCTTAGGTGAACCTCTTGGAAGTTCGACCTTTGACCGCGAAGAACCTGTATCTTGGTCACCTTGCGTTGCTACCGGTGTTGGATTGACGGATCCGGTATTTTGATGTTGGGTTCAGGTGGCGTCATTGGCACTTCGGAATAGCTCATGCTTGGATATGTTAGAGTGTGAACAATCTGGTCTGTGTGACGTCTCCAAAATATTCCTGGTGCCACTTGGACGTCAAAAGTTCTTGATCTAGTTTGACTTGAATTGTTGCCTGTTGCCATCGCTGATGTCCTCGATAGTCACGGGCTAGGACCACATCTCCCTCTTGAAAGTTGCGCGTATTGGCTTGTGAGTGGGCCCTCGCCTGTTGTTCCTGGTTGCTGGTTTGACGTCACTTTAGATGTGATATAGGGACGGATTAAGTCCATATGAGTATGGAGACTCCGACCAAACCTTCAAGATTATTATGTGGTTTTTAACAGCTTCTTGAATCATAGCAATGTTCAAACGTGAGACGTGGCCATCAAGAATAAGGATGACAGGTCTTTCTGGTGGTAAAGATGGCACAAAAGCAGAAGAAAACCAGTCATGGAAACACAGCATGTCCATCCAGCCTTTCTAATTTGCATTGTTCCTTGCTCCCTCAGTCCATTTGCTCCCCAGATTTATGGCTGAGCAGAGCACATATGGTGGCAGCATGAGACAATCTGCCCTAGCACACCTTGCACTGTAATGTTCTCCCTGCCTAAGCCTCCGATGAAACGATAAAGGTGTGAGATCCCCCACTCAGTAATCACCTTGATTCGCTTGGGGTCAAGTGGAAACCCATTTTCGTCTACGTTGTATACTCTCTCAGGTTTTCCCAACAGATCGTCGTCTCGTAGAACGTCTCCAAGTAATTTGAACCAGTGTTCATAAATAAGCTTGCATTGTTAGCCGACGACTTGGCCCTGGAGGATTTAAGTTGTTCTGGCAACCTTAGAGTCTGCTCAGGATGCCGTTTGAAGAGGCTGTCCAACCTGTCCGCACAGGGCACCCCATTAAGGAACTGAGTATGTCGACCAATCGTCTTGATGTAATCACCTACCACTTCTTGGGTTTCTGCTCTTGTTAGCCCAAAACCCAAAACCCCATTGTGACAGTAGCTGCAGAGATGTCACCAGCTCTGTCTCCTCGTGTGCAGTCAGACCAGTTGGTCTTCCAGCCCCTGCAAAAACAAAACAGGAAAAAAATATTACTACTAGATCAAACCATTTGGTTCCTTTCTTCAAATTTCAGCTCAAATTGTGTGTGTGTGCGCGCGCGTGCGCGGGGGGGGGGGGGGTGTTGTCAGTGCTCAACATGCCTCTAAGGACTGTGTAAAAAAAAAAAGGGTGCTGCTACTAATAATAGTAATGAAATGCATCCAACACAATTTCATAAAATCAATGCCAAAATCCCTTTACAAAATATAAGACATGAATACAAATACCCTGACTCATGATGAATAATATAATAGTAATAGGCCTACATAGAAAAAATTCTATAGACCCAGTCATATGTTAAATGCTGCCGCACCAGGACATCAAGTGTAGAAAAACTTGAACCCACCCAGTGAAATCCCTCTGACACTTAGTCGATCAGGTAGCCTACAAATACTAATATTGTACTGCATCAGCAGGTGACTACCAATTTTAGATAAGGCCATAGGTATGATCGGACCAAGGCTCCAAACCATGAGCTCCCATTTTGTAAGCAGGTATTTTAACCATAGGGCAATAGGGGATGGCTAATCCAGTAGGCTTTGCTGTGGAAACCAAACTGAGTGTTTTCGAAAATTGATTCTGTCTATCAACCATCAAACTTACCCATTTTAGCGAAGCGTTTCTTCACATGGTCACGTACAGTGCTCCAATTCAGATTGTACAGCTTAGCCGCTCTCTTGTAACCCATTTCTCCAGAGGAAACAAGGCTGACTGCCTTTTCCATATAGATCTCCCTCTTGGCAGTATTGACTGCTAGCCCAGCTGAGGGGTTATCCCTCTCTTATCAGTACTGATGAATAGCACTGGCCTTATACGATGGCGATGTAGTTTTCAACTGTGACTCTTAAATTATTGGTCTTTTTCAAGTGTTTTCACTAAATCATCTTGAATAATTTTCAAAATACATATAATCCTTCCTGACAGATTTTATATCCATATATAATTTACTAAAGATGTATTAATTATGTCAACTTACATTATATGCACTACACACATAATTTAATGTAAGGTGGTGACCTAGGCGTACATATCTCTGACTCGGAGATATGTACGCCTAGGTGGTGACACATCCCTCTTGTATTTATTTATTTATTTTTTCTTTTGATACATAGTAAACCTTTCTGTCAGATAATTCCATGGTGAGAAAGTTAAAGTGTGTGTAAGAAATGTTTTTCATATATTCATTAACTCTGCTCTCCACATATTTATTGTTCTATTTATTTTCAGCTTTCACTGTGCTTTTGATGTTTGAACCACATTTCTTCTGTTATAGTCTTAAATAACTTTGTTTCTGAGCTAAAAGTAAAAGTATTCTAGTATTGATTGACCCTATCAAGTTATCATCTTAAAGCAATACATTCAACTTTATGTCTACTCTGAAATTTTGAGTCTGTCTTAATTTCCTCGTTTTCTGTTTTGTGCATTTTTATTACACATACCAGTGTGTTAGTTGTAAGTGCCCGCTATGAATGAATGATTGAATGTTATGCAGCTAATTTCAGTGCAATGAATTATATTTTTAGATTTGTTGAAAGTAAAAATTAAAGTAAAAGAAGGCATTTTAAGAGCCCGCTCCACGGCGTATCCATGCTCACGGCGCTTTACAATGGCATTTTACTCCCCTGACCAACAGCAACAAAGAACATTTAAACAAAACTTGCAGCCTGTTAGGTGCTAATACATTTTTCCAGACAGACAGCGCTGACTTAATGCCCAGGTACTCATTCACACCTGAGTCGAGTGAGGTAAGGGTAGTGAAGTGCCTTACCTAAGGACACAACACCTTTGACTTTGCCGCACCTAGAGAGGCTTGAACCAATGCGGTCACAGCAAGATTCTGTAAGCCTCTCCTCCTGCTTGCTGGCGTCGTCGGTGTGTTGCCCTTGGTTAGCCGATCATCGTTGCAAATTGTTGGTTTCTCTATGTGCCTGCATGCCTGAGTTATACCCCCTCTCACTCTCAGCCTCCCACTGCCACACCTGCAGACATAAAGC
>JAOWAY010140737.1:0-10656 GCA_028565895.1 Goniobranchus geometricus
GAGAGAGAGAGAGAGAGAGAGAGAGAGAGAGAGAGAGAGAGAGAGAGAGAGAGAGAGAGATTTGCTAGGAGAGGAAGAGCGGCATTATGCCGAAGCTCTTCCCCATTTGTGTGCGTTGCCTGACTCGAAAACACTACCGGTATCGGAGTTATTTTGAAATCCAGACGGACCAGGAATTTTCGAACAACAATCTACGGTGCAGTTTGGGCTTTGATGGCCATCGTTGTTTATGTTGTTCGTTTGTTTGTTTGTAGTTGATTTTTGGTTGTTGGTTGTTTTTCTTTAGGGTTGTGTTCGTTATTTGTTGGTTTTGGGTTGGGTTTTTTTTTTTGTGGGTTTTATTCTGAAAAACATCTCTCCATTTAGCCCTTTAATTCCCTCATACTGTTATTTCAAGTATTAATGTTCATTTTAAATGCCTGTTTACTTTTTTAGCAACTTTTTTTCCTCATCGGAAAATATGCCCTTCTAAAAAAAAAATCAGTTCTTCTTCTTACTCTTAACCAGCCTTGATTCTTCCTTTTTCCCATGGGCGGTGAGAGGACCTTCGCAGTCGAAAAGAACCCTCAGACACCAAATACAATAAATAAACAAAACAAACTGACTCCCTGATCCTTCCTTTTGAAAGTTCTCAAAGCTGCTACCATACTCCATTTGACGGAGAGAGGGAACAATGAATTTTAGAGGCTTTCGATTCTGGGATGTTAGACGTGTAAGTTGAGTTTGATTCTGAGGGCATGGCAATATGGTTGAAATCCCAATGGCATTAAAGGTGTCTTCTATGAAGACGTTGTAAAGCGTAGAATAGATGTGTCAGTTGAGTTTGATTCTAAGGGCATTGGAATATGGTTGAAATCCCAATGGCATTAAAAGTGTCTACTATGTAACACTGTAAAGCGTAGAATAGATGTGTCAGTTGAGTTTGATTCTGAGGGCATTGGAATATGGTTGAAATCCCAATGGCATTAAAAGTGTCTACTATGTAACATTGTAAAGCGTAGAATAGATGTGTCAGTTGAGTTTGATTCTGAGGGCTTGGGAATATGGTTGAAATCCCAATGGCATTAAAAGTGTCTTCTTTGAAGACGTTGTAAAGCGAAGAATAGATGTGTAAGTTGAGTTTGATTCTGAGGGCATGGAATATGGTTGAAATCCCAATGGCATTAAAAGCGTCTTCTATGAAGAAGTTGTAAAGCGTAGAATAGATGTGTCAGTTGGGTTTGATTCTGAGGGCATGGCAATATGGTTGAAATCCCAATGGCATTAAAAGCGTCTTCTATGAAGACGTTGTAAAGCGTAAAATAGGTGTGTCAGTTGGGTTTGATTCTGAGGGCTTGGGAATATGGTTGAAATCCCAATGGCATTAAAAGCGTCTTCTTGTAAAGCGTAAAATAGATGTGTCAGTTGGGTTTGATTCTGAGGGCTTGGGAATATGATTGAAATCCCAATGGCATTAAAAGTGTCTTTATGAAGACGTTGTAAAGCGTAAAATAGATGTGTCAGTTGAGTTTGATTCTGGGCCATGGGAATATGGTTTTCTATGAAGACGTTGTATAGCGTAGAATAACCCTTGGGGGAAAAGTTTAAAGTTGAAACAATCAATAATAGCACCAATATCATCCTAGAGCCAAATCATTCTGTTGCTTGTGTTCAATATCTAAGGGGCGCTGTAACTCAGTGATAGGGCTTTACTGAAAGGCAGCAGGTTTGATTCTCGCTCCCAAAAATTTATTCCTGTTGCTTCACTCCACCCAGGTGAAAAAGGGTACAGCTTTGCAAAAGTATGGATTGGATTGGATACTCTGCAATGGACTACCATCCTAGTCAGAGAGTGGCAGATTGTGTGTTTATTTCGTGTTTTAGTGATGGATTAAGTCTGTCACTGTCAGCTTCATGCTATAGAAACTGGGATTAGCTCCGGCCCAAAGAACAATAATTTTTTTTAAAAGATTATGTTAAAACAACATTTTACACTAAATGCTGGACAACGCAGGTGGATAAATAAATTATATCTTTTTATTCTAGGTAGAGAAGCGATCGAAGCATAAAATTATAGACTTTAGAAGAGAGCCTATACGGTAAGTGAAAAAAACAAATCTTAAACTAAGAATAAGAACAGCAAGCGGGAAATTGCTTTCTGGTGCCTAGATAAAGGGGTGGGGGAAGGGAGAGACAGCGGAAAGGGGGATGGGATAACATCTCCATTTGCATGAAGCGAAAGAAAATAACATGTATTAGGCATAGGCCTACATATTTGAAACTTTCTTTCGAGAGAGGCAAGTTCCAGCAAACAGCCTGACAGGGAAGGGAGGTGACTCCTCTTTCTAAAACTATTGCCAAGCAAGAAGGAAGAATGCATAGCAAACTGTAAATAGTCAAAGAAAACAAAAACAAAAAAAAAAAACCTGAGTGTCAAGAAGTAAAATGGACGAGCCAAATTAAATGATCTTCTTATATGCAAAACTTCATAAAATCAAACCTAAATATCCATATATATTAATATATTAATACTTATTGTAAATAGATAATTAAATTAAAGTGTATACCATTGTACGCTTAAAAAGTTTCTAAATAAGACAGTACAAAAATGTAATTAATTGTAAAAAGGATATAATGGCATAATGACTCAATTGCAAATACATAAAAATGAAGCATTGAATCCCAACCACTTCTAGATCAAAGAAGTTTTTAACCAATGGCAAACATGAATTCAATTTACCAGATAAACAAAGCAAAGAATTCAATGAAAGTTTACAGGAAGGTTTTAAAGGTTTGGTGCACCATCCTCCATGCTGGAGAACCGGGCCCTATAAAACCTGCTCGAGATCTGAACATATGGTTATGTAAGGACCCTGGTTTGAATCTCTCCTCATGTAGAATTCTTGAAAAATGACGCCTTGATCACGACTGGATCAACAGATCCCATAATTCAACACATTTGCTGAGCTTAAGATTTTAACAAAGACAAGAGTAATGGTGCATGTGGTGTCATCATTTTTTTTTTACCTTAAATTTTCATCTAATCAAAATCTTAGGTCTTTCTTATTATGTCTCAGAGGCTGAAGAAAAAATATGGGTATAAAAATTGTCTGACCTTTAATGTAAAGAAAAATGACAAAGCATAGTGAAAACAGCAGAAAAACAAAACATTACTAACATTAAACAAAACATAAGTAGAGGATTGGAAAATCAAATGAAAACAAGATCATCTAAGTGTGCACCATCAAGTCACAAAAAAATGCAAATATAAAAGAGCAGAGCATTAAAATCAGGGACATTTATTTCCTGAGTTAGAGTAAACAAAACTTTACAATAAGAGAAAATGTATCTAAAATTAGTAAAACCCACTGGCTTAAAAGCCAATTATGCTCCCTGAACAAATGTATCCCCATTTAGCACTACTGTAGTGTTATGATGGCTAGGATGAACAAGATGCTTGATACAATCTTGTGAAGTGTAGGCCTATATCTTCAAGTGGATAAAACAATTTCTAGCTAATGGGAGTTTGGGCCTTTAACAGAATGAGAAATACAGAGAGTACCGTAGTGAGAGTGTTCCCCTTAATAAGCTTTATTCAATCCAAAACAACCTTACTTTTTCTATGACTTTTTAAAATCTAATGATAATTCTTAAATATTCAGAAAAATGGGTGACAGAGGGAAACTTTAACAAATATGTTTTCGTTTCCATCAGAGTTGATGAAAAATGAAGCCAAGGGGTTTGTTAAAAGTGTGAGAATAATAGCAGGAAAAAGATTTCAGAAAAGTGTAAGAAGTAGCCAAAGAGGAAAAGAAACATTTGAAATCATTTTCATCTTTCAACAACAACAAAAACTTATCAACAATGGCCAAAATGTTCATTACAATAACTACTCAGGATTTTCTACTGCCCTCTGTGTGCAAAAGTATTAGTCCAACTTGCCAGGGGGCAAGTGACCCAAAGATTTTTTTAACTCAGGCAATGTGCACATATGGGGGATGGCCTCCCTCTCTCTCTCTAAATAAAAACCCTGGCTTTCTAAGGAGACAAAAGAAACCTGAAAGAAAATTATAATAGCTCTCGTTCAACTCTTAGCCAGCTGTTTTGACATGCATAGGGAGATCTAGCAGTGGGCATATTCCAATAACTTCTCAGTTGTGGACCCCCTGAACCCACAAGGGGATGTCATGTAACATTATAACTTAGAATAGGGTGTACACTACAGTTCACAAACTTGTAAAGAAGTGGGTGTTCTATTTTGGTTTGGGTTTTTGTTCTTTCGTTGTTTTTGGGTTTTGTTTGTTTGTTTTTTAGGGGGGGTGTGTTTGTTTTTTGTGTTTTTGGGGAGTGATGTTTGTGTTTGCTTTCTTTATGGAGGGAAGGGGAGTGTTCGATAGTTTATTTAGTTCCTTTGACTTTTTCTTTTTCTCATCAATTGTGCTCCTGCACAAAGTGAAAATAAAAACAAAAAATTATTATTCTTTCATCTATTCTTTTTCAATATGTTCTTTTTTCTCGCTTTGTCAGAAGATAAAAATAAATTAGAATAGCTGAGTAAAAATAGTATCTGAAGCACAGCACTTCCTTTGAATCACACACAGCAAAAGTTGATGCTGTTCATGAGATCATGAATAAAACAAAAAATCAAATTAACAATCAAACCAAATAATGTGGAATGATATTCACTAAAAACACAATTTAAGCATTCATTAAAATCAAATGAACTTTTGCATGAGTAATTTAATTGCAAACTTAAACTTTCAAAAAACTTTCTCACTCGAGAAGAATTTATTCTAAGAATGTTTATACATATTTCAATTGCGCTCATGATCAAGCCATTTATTTTTGGTGGAAAAAACATCAAATCTTTGTTCTATAAAAATAGAATAGTATCTGTGGGATGAAGTCAGCCACAACAGTTTCACCTTACAACTTTTCCACAATGCTTTCCACAATGCTCTCAGATCATTAAAATATTTCAACATCCCAGGAAATAAAACTTTCAAAGGCTGAAAAAAGTTACACTAGTCTCAGGGACTGCCAAAATGATGGATGGGACAAGCAGCTAAATACTTAAAGTTTCTTTATTTTTCATCATCCTAAGATAGGATCATGGTGCGCCATGGTCGACAATGGTTGCTCCAGACGTGTCACTTGAAGAAGATGAAGAACTTTTTGCAGGTGAGAGAGCAATATAAAGCAAGAATTTAATCTTTTCAATCACATCTGTAAATAAATCAAGCAATTTTTCAGCAAGGTAAAGCTCGCATGCATGCAATGCAACAAGGGAAATGACCTCTTTATTTGACAGGTAATCCTCACTGATCCTCCATGTTTCCCTGATCTAGATCCATCGGACTTCCATCTTGGTAATCCATTGAATGGAAGCTCTGAGAGGCCTCTGACATGAGGGCACTGGCGACCTTCAGGCTGGCATAAAGTTTTAGGTAAGAAACCACACACCAGAATTTTACAAGAATAACGTACACAGTTTGAGTAAGAGATAAATATTGGTGCTTGAGAAAAGAGGAGACTATCATAAATAACAACTTTGTTATACCCAAATGTAGGCCTTTAATTTGATGTAAAATTTTTAATTGATATTGGCCATCCCTTGCATGTTATCCCAATGGAGACTAACTGCAGTCGACGCCGCTTAATCACAATACTGCCGAAGTAACGAACCTGTTGCTTTTATCAGAAGTTGCGATTAACCTGATCTCTCCATATTCCCTGAAATAGTCATATTGACAATATTTTCCAGCAATAAGTTCAGTAACTCTTCTTTTTAGGTTTAACAGACTTGGAGCCATCATGGTGACTTAAATCATGGCCTCATTTATATGTTGAGCCTTTATTTTTCTTCTTTTTTTTTTGCTTTTTTTGGAGGGGGTGGGGGTGGCTTTTTTGTTTTTTTTACTTCTGTTTGTTCTCTTTATTGTTGAGTTTCATTTCTTCAAAGACATATTTAAAGTGGCTACTTGAAGAATGAATCCAGGCATAGTTAAGACATGGTTTTTGATTCTTTTAAAGTGATGGTAAAGAATTCAATGAGTCTCCTCTTGAATGAATGGATGAGGAGTTTTCACCATGAATCTATTGTCGCTTACTGTTTTAGGTGTTTTAACACTATTCCATACATTAGAACTATTCTATAATATCAAAATACTCATACCATTCATCATAACGGAAATAAGGTTTAAAAATTTTGAACATTTTTAAGGGATCTCTCCTCTGAGTTGCGATTAAATGACGTGTGCAGCGATTAAACAGTGCCATTCATATAGAAGTTCTTGTGTTTCTCAGTAAAAATTGTGTTTAAGCAGAAATTGTGATTAAATGATTTGCGATTAAATGGTGTTGACTACATTTTAAATTCAAACTTACTTTCTACTCTCTACTTTTTCTCCTAAGGAAAACACATATAGCTTTACCTTTTGCAAACATAAGGAAAATCAATCAAAAAAGGGACCAAAGATAAAGAATATTTCATGATGCATAGAATGCTTTAGTCACCTTCCACTTTTTAGTAAAAGCGAAAAAAAACGTTAAAACTTTATACAGAGAAAGAAAGATAGAAAGATAGACAGACAGATAGATAGATAGATAGATAGATATATAGATAGACAGATAGATAGTAGTAGATAGATAGATCCTTGTGGTGTTCTGGCAAAAGTGGGTAGCAACACTGCCAAAAAAAAACAACATTTGGTAGGGAAACAAAGTGGGATCTCATCTTACTTGCACTTTCTGATCCAAACCCAAGCATCAATGACAAAGTGACCTTGGGTTAGATCCTTTTCTCTACTTCCCTTATAATATATCTATCATCATCTATCTTCTGCTCTCCTTGTGAGTATAAAGTAGAAAAGAAAAAAAAAATCCCAAGCATCTCTGTTCTAATTCAGCTGATTTCATGCCATGTTTTACCTATTTACCTATCTCAGCTTCAATAGTCCTATTAAATATGTCTAATGATCTTCCCTTTTTCCTTTAACTAGGTTAATGTCCATCTCAGTGCCCTAAAAGGATCCCTGGTTCTTCTTTTCACCCTAAGAGCATGTCCTACCCATCTCCACCACCCTTGCAATGATGTTTACTCAACTATATTTTCCGACTTCATCATTTTCATTCTTAATTCTCAGCGATTTACAGAATATTGTGCCGACCAAGTCCTTCAAAACCCTTTCGTCTATTTTCCTTATTTTTCTGTAAGATTACTAGGTATCAGCATCATATAAAATACGGATCTTACATTGGATGTATAAATTTTCATTTTGTTACATGTTCTTAGTCTGAGGCAATTCCAAACATTTGGTAGTTCACTGAAACATTGTTCAGCAAGCACAATCCTTGTTAATGTTTCTTTTTTTTTTTTTCAATTCATTGTCAGATGACATTAGCTTATTCAAATCAGATGAAAATGAGTAACAGGGTGTTAGAAAAAGCATGACCTATTGCTATACAATATATCACTATCTTAGACAGGGCAAAGGTTGTTCAGATTGTCCAATGTGCTGTCCGCCAAGAGAGTAGACTGTCATGGTGACTCGTCAAGTAAAAGGTCTCATCATTGATACAATTGCCGCATAGACATGCCATATTTTCTTTTGCCTTTCTCCTAAACAGACTTATTTAAAAAATTGTACTAGTTATGCAAAGAAGTTGACAATTCTGATTAACTGTAGCAATCCATGAAATGAACACGAGGAAACAGGAGTCAGATAACAAATAGTGAAGACTAAATATGACACTTTAATTCACAGAAATACCAGTCAATGCATATAATTATGATTCAAATCCCATTTTACATGAGGAAATGTGAATTGATGCAATGACATGAACTTTGTCAATGATAGGTGTCATGTATAAGCAAATAAATATAAAAGCAAAGTCTAAAGGCGTAAAACATTGTATGATAAAAAATAAATATATTAAAAAGTTATCAAGTGTGATTTTAAATAAAAGCATAAACTTGTAAGTGTAAGTGCAACTCATAAATAGACTGAAAATAAAAACTAAATATGTGTAGTAGGCCTACAGATTACTTATTAAATCCGACATGTTTATGTTTTGGCAAAGAGACATTTTGGGGGGGTTCATCACCCAGAAACGGTCAAAATAATAACTTAAAATCAAACAAATTTATCTGTTCTAAACAACAAATTATATCCATTCTGAATAACAATTTTAGAGCACAGATATCCACAGCCTGTAGAGTAAACATACGGCTCAGACTGATAGGAGGAACCTGTATAAATTTCGCACCTTAGATGATTACAAAGAATATATTCATTGAAGTTCCATATCAACTTCTTGATCTTAACGATGTTGAATGGGGTCCAAATCCAGCATCTTGAAAGATTAGTACATACTTGCATTTGGCGTTTCTGCCAAAACTACTTCATCTCATGTAAACCAAATGATCTGACACATGACACAAAGAATCATATGAAGAAACACCCTGAACACGAACACCCTGAACACGCTGCTGACATTTTAAACTTCTTCCTTGCTTTAATCCTAATGACCATGATAAGGAAAAAAAATATATCTTCTGAGCTACACAGGATAGCTCTACAAAATTTCAAGAAAAGACTTATGAAGAATTGGCCAACACTGTGGTGCAATTGAATATACAAATGAGGTCAAATATTCACGACCTGAACCAGTTGTTTCATTGCCATGGTCCTTCTCCTTTGATTTTGATCTCGGCATTTGATGTATTGGAAAGAGTTTGTTGAGAAATTTTGCAAATTCTGATAGGCCAGAAAAATGTATCGGAATGGACTTCGAAGTCATCTTGAAAAAATTATCATTAACAGTCTAAAATGTCATCAAAACTCATCCATCCCATTTCTTATGCCTAACACATTTTTCTCTGGTATTTTATCAGCTCAAGGAAGAAATGAGAACATGATCATCATCTTCATTATCGAAAGGGCTGTGCCTAAAAAAGTTATTTTGCATAGAACAAAAACCACAAAAATTGTCCTTTCTTGGCCATGTCACAAGGCATCTTGGAATACATGATGGAGATTAGTGAAGTAAGAGGAGGTAAGATGGTCAAAAGATGTGACACCTCAATGATAGTGCGGCAAAACAGCACATGACAGAGGCATGTCTTTGAATGGTGGTGTGGGAGACCAAGAGATATGCTAGCTATCTATCTATCTACCTCTATCTATCTATCTATCTATCTATCTATCTATATATGTGTGTGTGTGTGTGTGTGTGTGTGTGTGTTTGAGGGGAGACACATTTATGTGTACTTGTATTCAAAGTGTGACCCTTTTCACTCCCTTGTCCTATCTCATCAGTCCACTCCCAGCCTTGGTCCGGAACAGTTGGCGCCTCTCCTTTATTCTGGGAGCCCATCGAGTGTTGAGGACTGACTGAATGTCTGTCTTAAAACCCCATTTAGGCGTCCTAACTGCTACAAGGATAAAACAAATGTTATTAAGAAAAGTCTGCAGACCATTTTTGTCTTCCACCTGTGAGACTGTCTCGTCTGTTTGTCGCCTGTGAGTCGTCTGTTTGTCGTCTGTTTGTCGTCTGTTTGTCGTCTTGGTGTCGTCTGTGTGTCGTATGTTTGTTGCCTGTGTGTCGTTTGCTTGTCGTCTGTTTGTCATCTGTGTGTCGTCGTCTGTTTGTCGTCTGTGTGCCGTCTGTGTGTCGCCTGTGAGTCGTCTGTTTGTCGTCTGTGTGTCGCCTGTTTGTCGTCTGTGTGTCGTCTGTGTAGCCTGTTTGTCGTCTGTGTGACGTCTGTTTGTCTTTTGTTAGTCGTCTGTTTGTCGTCTATTTGTCGACAGTGTGCCATCTGTGTGTCATCTGTGTGAAGGATGTAGTTTAGAATCTTTCCGTTGACCGTATATTATTGTGCCCTTATATATCATAGTGCGTCACGTTGTCAAAGCACAAGAAAAAAAAAACACAAAACAACCAAACAAACCCCGCAATATAAATGTAATGTCATATAATAAGATAAAGTAGGGAAACTAATTTCAATATAGCAACAACAACCGAAAACAAAACAATAACAGCAATGGCAACAACAACAGCAGCACAACAACAACAACAACAACAACAACGGTTGCAACAATACTTACAAAGGCAAAATACATTTAGCACAGAGAAATACAAACACATTTTCCCGCCAAGAAAACAAAATATAGGTTAATGAATTAAATTGACTTGAATTGTAATATGATGGAGACCTTTGGAGATTGTTGCAATCATCAAACACAAAGAGGTTCGTTCTTGGCGTCTTGTGAACATCGGCGAATGTGAGCCTTTAATTGGCTGAAACGCAAGATGGTCCCTTCATGCATGAAAGAGAGTTGTTTTTTTTTGTTTTTTTTTAAGTGCGCATTTATTGATGATGTCTCGTCTTCCAGGATGCTACACTGACAACCTTTTCCCGTCACCTTGTGTACTCCCAGAGAAGGGTATTAATTAGATCTTCCGGTTGTTGTTGTTGTTTTTTTTTTTCTCTTTTTTCAGCCTTTTTGTTTCTTTTTATGTATCATAAACCTGAGTATCAAGTGTAAGGTGTATGCAACAAACAATTTCAAAGTCAAGCAAAGAGGGAAAGAGAGACATGGGATCAGAGAGAGAGAGAGAGAGAGAGAGAGAGAGAGAGAGAGAGAGAGAGAGAGAGAGAGAGAGAGAGAGAGA
>JAOWAY010140847.1:0-10654 GCA_028565895.1 Goniobranchus geometricus
AGTAGTAGTAGTAGTAGTAGTAGTAGTAGTAGTAGTAGTAGTAATAGTAGTAGTAAAAATAGATAAAACATGTGACGTTTCGGACATCAGTCCTTCATCAGACACAAAAATACAGGGACAATATGCAAAAAAAATTAACAGTTAAATCAATAAATTGTGAAGACGTTGACTCAGCTGTGCGAATGGGTGTATTAAGTCAACATCTTCACAATTTATTGATTTAACTGTTAATTTATTTGCATATTATTGTCCCTGTATTTTTGTGTCTGATGAAGGACTGATGTCCGAAACGTCACATGTTTTGTCTAGTTTTGCCTTATCATTGAGTAACCATAACTTTTTATGTATTTTCATCCTAGAATCTAGATCTAGATTCATACTCAATAGTAGCAAATCGATAATAATAGTAGTAGTAGTAGTAGCAGCAGCAGTAGTAGTAGCAGTAGTAATAGTAGTAATGGTAGTAATAGTTATAGTAGTAGTAGTAGTATTTCACCTAGATGTTGTAGTGCATCATAAAGGAGTATAGTAGTGATTGGCTAAAATTAAATGTCCAGTACAAAGCAAATGGGCACCAGGCATCGTATCCAGGGGTTCTAGAAAGGGGATGGGAGGGGGCAGGGACACTTCCCACAGAGGAGTTCACTGATTCTGATTCAGATAGAAGTCACATTTATTATTTAATTCTTATTTTCATATTCTACAAACAGGCTTGGTTTTTGATGAACCATCATAAGGACCTATACTAAGCTTTCTCGAATGAGAGAAAATGGAATGTCTGAAACCATAAAAGTTCTTTCTTCAGGTGATCATCTTTTGCCATTAAGACAGAGACCCCCACGCATCAGCAATGGCAAAATATGAAGAGGAGGGGGCAATAAAGTCGTCCACACCATTTCCGTAATCCATCTAGTGTGGCAGTCGATTAAAACGCAAGGTAATTTCATGAGCACAAGATCGGGCAAAGGGTGTAAAAGTGCATTCTCTCTCTTCTCTACAAGTGTGAGTGTTTGTGAAGTAAGTTCTGGAGTTAACTATCTTTAGAGACAGTTCCGATAGAATAGGTTTTACATTTCCACCCCCACCCCCAACAAGCTCAAACATAAAACTTATACCCAAAGTCATCTTCCCTCCATTGTGCTATATGCACTGTGACTTGGTTGAGGCAGAGTTCCCAGAACACTGGGAACAGCAACAGCTTAATTATGTCATATGTCTGCCTTGGTCATTGTTTACCATTCACTCAAAGACAAAAAAAAATGCAAAATAGGATTTTTAGTTCCCTTCCCCAATTCATTAGGTCAGAATATTAATTGTTCCAAATCTAAGGCTGTCGCAGATTTTGTACAAGGCTTAAGATATACAATCCCCTCTTTCTTTTCATACACTAGGAAAACAAACTCAATATGGATTTTATATTTAATTTATATCCTATGATGTTAGAAACGACAAGGGGCAAATCCTATAGAAATCCTATTGAAGGTGATGACATGATTCCCATAAAAGTGAGAAGAGAGACATAGAGAAAGTCTTTGCTGCCCTTTTCTATCAAATATACAGAGGAACTTGGATACAACAGGGGTAACAGGACCATCAATAATTTCCTGTTGTAGGCAAGTCTCGTTGTAGAGGTGCATCTATATTCCCCCGGACTTATTTGTCAAATACATTACTGAGTTGTGGCCCCTCTTAACCAGTATCATTTCGTATCTTTGCAGGTCCGCTTGTTTATGCATCTGAGTGCCTTTTGTTTGTCTGATTGCTTGTTGGACTTTTTGCTTGTTTGCTTGACTGTTGTTGATTTTGAGTGGTTTTGGATTGAAGAAGTCCCAATTTGATCACAGATAAATATTAGTTTAAAAGAAGACAGACTGACCTACTTCTCAATGACACATAACCCTGCAATAAGCTTGCTTCCTGGTAGTTTTAGACGACACAAATGAGACTGTTTATAACCCTTTCACCCAACCCCCTTTGACTAATCATGGCACGCGGTCCACAGATCTAAGACCTAAATTAGATGTGTGCCCCACTCAAAGGGCAAATCACAAGAAATGGCTTGTAAGGATTTTGTTCATTGAAAGGGCCCAGTACGCCCACCATGTCATGCACTCACGCTTGTAAATAAGCACGTTGGTATAGGCTGTATAGGGTGTGAATCGGGGATTTGAAAAAACCGTTATAGGTGAGTCCCCACTGCAGAAGAGCTCCACTGTATTCTTTGGGGGTTTTTTTTTTTAATCTCTTAATGTGAAGAATTCTTCTTTTGTACTTTTTCTTGAGATCAGTGTGATGTCGTTTTCAGCTAAGACAATTGAGTTTGAAAGGTTACTGATGGCCATCTTGCTGTTGACTGCATAGTTCTTGTCTTTAACATCTTTGCCACAACATCAGCAAATACAACAACATGGCTATACTAAGGGACTATTCTGATGACACTTACCCATCCTATCTGCCATTGAATCAAAGAAAACCCAAGGCGCATCCTTTCCGGATCCACACTTCACAAATGACACATAATGGCTAGTCTGGATACAAATCACAGCAAAAAGTTCCATAATTTCATGGGGGAAGGTTACTAAGTTTTCTGACATATCAGAGCTGTCACTGTCACTCAAGTGAAATTTCATCTCTTCATAATGACTCAAAATATCAGGGGCTAAGGAAATAGGCTGAGGTTTGTGATTTCGTCTTTTCATGTGCTGATGAGTCTGCAGTAAAAGAGAAAATCAAAAGCCATCGCAAGAATGATGAAGGTATTTATGGTGATGATGGTGACAACAGTAGGGAAAAAGGAAGAAAAAATTAATATCATCATTGCATAAGTCTACCCATCTGTTTGACTTTCATTTTCTTCTTCAAATTTTTTAAAATTATACATGGTCTAAGTCTAAGTCTAAGTCAGACTCAGTGTTAAGTTGAAATTCCTAGTCTGCTGTTTCTTGTCTAAAGAAGTTGATTGCAGATCACAGTCTTACTGCTGCATTTGATTCCATACCCTTACTGTGCTTGGAGAACATAGATACAGGTGGCCATTGATTCTAGATGTGTTTACTGTGTAAGTTTGATAGTTTGACATTGTTTACATCTGGTTTTTCTATATAATCTTCAGTAAATTTGACACTACTAAAAAAATATGGAGTCAAAAAAGGAAAAATCAAATATATTTTTACACCACTTCCTTAAACCTGGGATAAGTTATAGTGATAAAAAAATGATTCTCATTTGAACAATTTTTCAAGCACAATTGTGATTGTTTATATCAAACCTATAATAAATTTGACATTGATCTGATGTCAAAAAGGCAAAAAAATTAAACTAAGAATAATTATTTGTCCACTTTATTCGCCATCACTCCCTCTGAAGTCCAACTAGGCCAAACTAGGCCAGTACCTAGGTGGATTTTCAAACTTTCAACCACACATGCAGAAAATTTCATCCATTTTAAAATTGGATCTTCAAATCTGTGTCCAGGACCTGACAAATTATTTTCACGTACCCCACTTTACAATGCCATATATGGCTTAGGTCAAAGTTTTTGGTATGCCCTTGCATTGCCTCACTCGACTGTACTTAGATCTTTTACACAAAAAGAATGCAGAAAAATATGAAGCCAACAATTATCAGAAATGCTTTCCCTTCCATTGTAATCTGCTTCCACTTTCATCTGAATTTTGGCAGCCAATACTTAACAGTTTTGTGATGTTTTAGACCTTTTTAATAAATACTGTTTTCATTAGTTATGCTATGGATTCAAATCATGGCAATATATCAAATGCTATGAATTAGATTTGCGAGAAGATGGAGGTGAAGTGAGAGACAAATCATGACAATAAGATATCAGTGAGCTGCTGTAGATCTATGAGACTCAGACAAGACAATAACAATGCAATACTTGTGCCTAAAGATATAGGTCTTGATTTAAATTGAGGGAGAAGAAATTGGGGCGATGAAACAGCAGATTTCGATTGGGAATATTTGACTTCATTCCACATTTGTCACCTTGTTGTTCAATTCATCATAAGTCTGTCCTGAAAATTTTGTAAAGCTTTCTTGTGTCATTAAGAGAACATGATTTTCTTTTTTTTGTTAAGGATGCACAGTAATGTGTAAAATGGGTGGCAAAATAAGGATTTAAAAGAATCCTTTGTTACATGTAACAGAATAAAAAATGTACAATATCACTTACCTTTCTCACACAGTTATCACATAAAGCTGTGGTATTCAAGCCTGGCCCATGTACTTCATAGCAGTCTTTACATTCATGCATAGCCAAACCGCCACAAACAATACAATCCCTTGGGCCTTGGAGGTAAAAAATGAAAATGAATGTGCCAGTATGCGTGTAAATAAAATATTCTCATTTTGATATATGGGAGTGGGATAGTTGAAGATGTGACATGTTTCCTTGCTCATCACTATTCATGCAACCAGGATGACATCAACCATATAAAAACACTTCCCTCTACCATTACTCAAGATCTACTTGTAAGATCGTGACACAGTGACTGAATGATGCTTTCAATATGTACACATCAGACATCTTAGGAGTGCCAAGTAATCAAATCATCAAAAGGCAAAAAAAAATCCAGCAAGATGCTTCCACTCTGTTCATGCCCTAAAGATGGTATAGGACTAAACATAGAGATAAAATGGTGAGTATTAACGTGTATAAGATTTAGTCTCAGGCCACACCTCCTATAAAGAGCTAGCAACAAACAAATGAATGGCTGCAAAAACAACACATTCCCCAATCACTGCATCTTACTAACTCTCCTCCTTTGTTCACAAACCTGGGTGGTGCTTGAGCTATGATTAGGTTCACCAGCTGGCAGGTGTCTCATCAGGTCAATTTCATGAGAACATCGTGGAACTTCAGTTCTTAGTATAATGTCTTTGACATGTCAAACACTCATTTGACAAAGTTATGAATCATGTGTGCTCTTGCAGGAAAATGTGTTTTCAAATTTCTGGTTTTGCCAGAAGTACAGTGAAAAAGGCTGGCTTACTTATAGCAAAATTGTCATCTGAAAAGCAGCAAGAATGTATAGCAACACTAAGCACCTGCACTGAGCTAATAACAGTGGGCTACAACCAGGCCTACTTAAGTCCCATGTGATAACTGCCTTTCAGGGATATATCAACATAGTAAGGGCCATTATTTGTTACTAATAAGTGGATTTTCAGACAACTGAGACAGATGAAAATTTGCTCGCACTGGTTGAGCAGCAGAAAAAACAAATAAATGTATTTAACAATGCTTTGAACAATTTATATCCCTACTGCTCTATCCCTGTCTTTTAACTGATCCATGTAACTCCCCTTTATAAAAGTTTATAAAAATATAAACTACAGGATTCCCAACAACAAAATTGTACAAAGGGTGTGAATGCTCTGTTCAAATTCATGATCTATAAATTGTTATTTCAAATGAGATATTGTACTGAAAATGACTGCATGGACATGGAGATAATGTGCATAATTCTAAGAAATAACAAAAAAAAACAAACAAAAACAATCAAACAAACCAAAGCAAATGACGTAAATGAAGAACAATATAACTTACGATTTTCCAAAATGTGAGTAATATCTAACTGTAAGCTTGGAACAATACGACGAAACATTTTGTAATCTTTGCCAAACCTTGGCATTTGTATCATGAGGCAAGAAGGCACCTTTGAGGGAAAAAATAATAAAGAAAACAACATTAAAAAGTTGTTAAATCCCTTTTCACATATTCTGTTATCATTCACAGATTTGAGCACTTAACATTTTATTTGGGTCACATAACAATTACCAACGAATCTTAACCTCTCGGGGTAGTGCGTCATAATTAGAAACTGCTGTTATTACATCAAAAGAATTAAAAACTGTGATGAAACATTTCTCAAAGCATCCAATGGAAAAATGGTGTTTTAAGCATTGATTCTGGAACCCTTAAAACTTCAACCGTGACCCAAAATGAAGGAAACTCCCAAAAGTCTTAACATCAATCTCTGGTCACTGACGCCATGAAAGAAGAAAAAAATGAAACACTCAAGCCAAAAAGCAATGAAACAAAAAGCATTTTTAGTAAATTAAACAAAAACATAAACAATGTGAAATGAAAACCACCTGTTCACTCTTTAAAGCATTCCAAGCATATGTGTCAAATGTGGAGGTCACAGATGGAATGGGAAGAAAGCTTTTTGCATTCCAAATTGACCTAAACTTTTTGCATTCCAAATTGACTTTAACTCAGCTTTATTTACAGGTTGAGTTAAAATGATTTTTATCACACTTCTGTCATGATAATCTGCAGGGCTTTTCCAATAAAATGGTTCATTGCCTTACAAAGACAAACTATTTGATCTTTACTCAAACATTTTCCTATTGCTGGATATGTCACAGTGGACCGTTGGCATGGCCTATACACTCCCATGATGTGACACCCTATGCCCTCTGGTTATGAAGCATGATAATGACATACGTATAGGCCTATAAAGCTAAAAAGATAGAAACATCAAGGTGTGATATCAAGTATTGCTGTTTAAGAATTGATCATTGGTGATCACCTTGAGACTGTTCAGTAAAGTTTCAATAAATGATTTCTCCCATTTTGCTAACATGATTTTAAGCTACCCTGTATTAGGTGACACCAGGTGCTAATGATGAAACAACAATTTTTTAAAAAAAATGACTAGAATCACCACATGAAAACTATCCCAAATCAGAAAGTTTGAATTAGACAACCTACCTCTTTAAGTTTCACATTTCCTTGTAAAAATGATAACTCTACTAATTTCTGTGTTGTTGGCAATAATAATTTTTCATCTTTTTCCATAAACAATTGGTAGAAAAATGAGTGCTCCCCTGAGCTGAAAGAGAGAGAAAATAAGAATGAGGATAAACATTGTAAGATCTATGATGACCTCAGTGCAGTCATTTTCACTTATAAGGACAAATACTTGTATAGACAAAAGACAAAATATAGCCGATCAAATGAAAATAAATGACCTCATTGTGATAACTAGATCTATCGAGTTGACCCGCCGGTACCTATAGATCTTATCTCAATTCTAAAGATCTAGGTCTAGATTTAGATCCAGAGAAGAGAATACCAAAGTTTCAAAGTAGGTGAAAATGATTGAAAACAGGAAAAGAAAGATCTAGATCTAAATATTGTACCTAGAATATAAGAAGTAACACCTCTGGGTAGGCAACATCTAGATCTAGCTCTAGATCTATATGCCATCAGCACAGAGATACGACTCCTCCTTTATGAATTGAGCTAGCCCCGAAAAGTGCACACGATACTTGGGCATAAGCAAACCACATAGAGACATGAAATTTGGCATAAATATGTGATAACTTCTGAATTTTTATGTGGAACTATCAATTTTAAGACTACTGTAGTATTTTGTTGACAAATGTGGTGTGGTTATGCCCAAGTATCCTGTGCACTTTTCCGGGGTTAGCTAAATTGATAAAGTGGAATGGAATGTGACCAATGGAAGCATAGATTCTACTTCCGGTGTCATGTGCTTAGGACGATAGAAATACAATGTTTTTAAAATTTGTCAACAAAATACTACATTAATCTTAAAACTGATAGTCCCACGTGAAAATTCAGAATTTTTCAAAAATTTATTGCAAATTTCATATTTCTATTTGGTGTGCTTATGCCCATGTATTATGTGCACTTTCGAGCTAACTCAATTTACAAAGGATGATCAGCTGAAAGAAGATGAAGGAAAGATATATTGGGTATTTTCAAAAACTGCCAAAACAATTGGCAAAGATTTGGCACTTCTATTTTTAACACCAAATATATCTTACAACATAAAAAATACTTAATGAATCCTTGTGTAAATAAAACTTGGAAGCTTTCCTGTGTGTTCAACTTTGATGAAGAGGCAAACATTTTCAGTAATGCTTATGTCTGGTTATGTGATTTTACAGTCTTTAATATTAATAACATAGGAACAAAGGGGTTAATAACATCTTTGACCTTTTCTCTCTCCTTCATTTCCAAATGATCAATTTAAGATAAGAAAGTACTTTAATCAGTCAGCAAATTTGTTAGATCTGTATAAAACGTCTATCATACCTTAAATGTAATAATGGATCGGCTCTCATGATCTGCGATAAAAGGGCATTCAAAAATTCTTCAGGATCTGTAAAAGAGAGATAAAAATTTCCTTTATTCATTTTAGACATGATGGATGTGTTGTTGACCTTCACAGGGGAGGGGGGCCTGTCTTAAGGCCCACATTAGACATGATAGGACAAGCGATGTCGACAAGCATTGACAGAAATGGTTACAAGTAAAACAAAGTGACTTTGAAACTACAGCTTATTTACATAAAGCCATCATGAGGTCATATGCTGGAAGTAGGTAACATGTAGACAAAACTACCTGAACTTGACAATGAGTATGAATGTGTCTGTGGGGACATGTGGCGTATAGATGATTATGGATATTTACTTGTGTGTGTGTGTGTTCATTATGTGTGATCTGTATGTATGTATATGTACTGTTTTCAAAATGCATTTTACTTTCTATGTGCTTGTGCATATGTATATGAATTGATGGCTTTACTATCATAATATGTGTACTTGGGGGGTGGGGGATCCGTGGCGCACACTACTGTCTGAAATTAAATTATTGATGTTCCCAGAAAAAAAGGTGAACGTCTGGTCAGCAGACCGTATTAAAATTGTCAAAACATTTTCCCACCAACTTTCGTCCGTCCACCCTTTGCCTCATTTGCATAATAAGCCAGCCACAAATTAACGGTGGGTCTTCATTGAATGCCTCGACTAGAATCTAGTTCTAGATCTAGCTGTAAATTCCTGATCAGGATAAACATGAAATATTGTTAGGCTTATAAATGTATTCTAGATCTATTCATTAAACTAGGTCTAAATGTAGATCTAGATCAAGAGTCTGGGTATAGATCTAGGATCTAAAATTCATATCTACTCATCATATAAGAAGATGTAAAAGATCATTTCAGGACAAACATTGGATTTAATATTATTACAGGCTTATGATACTTATGTTCATTTTTTTTTTGGCTATTGATGTTGTTGTTGTTGTTGTTGTTATTGCTGTAAAAACTTGATTATTCAGTTGGCTAATTGAAAAGGGGATTCCTCCGGGAGTGACCTGAACAGTAGCAATGCATATTTGATTTTGTCCCTCTTTGGATCAGCTCTTTCGTGGAGACCATGGACCTTGAAAATGTAGGCTGTTAGAAAATACTTCAATTTTGTTAGAGAGGATATGATAAGTTTTTAATGTTTTGGAACATTTAAAAACACACTGACATCATCTATTGTCACTCCAGAGAAAAGATTTTTTTTTCTTAAAGATGTGGACTTGCAGAAAAGGTATAATCTAATTGGATCAAGGATCTGTATTTAACAGAACGTTCAAGTTTTGCGGTTGTGAACATGAATATTCAAAATCAGGACATGAAGATCTATACAATTGAATATGTTTGGAAGAATCCTAGGGGGAGGCCTACTTTCTGATGCTGTTAGTAAATGTATATGTTTTATCCATTTTTTTTTTTCAACTTTTTCTGTCTCCAGCACTAGAACTTTCAAATTTTGCAGTTGAGAACATACAAATTTGAAATCAGAAACTCAAAATCCTTAAAATTGAAGGGTTTGGTAGAATCCTGAAGAGTAGAGGACAGCATTGGTACCTCCTGAAGTAATGCATGTGTATCATAGCTCCAAGTATATTCATATATTATGCATAATGTGTTCACTATATTGTAAGAAAATATAATAGTCACTGATCTTTGCCTGATGTGTTAGCAGTCTCAGTGTTGTGAATACTATGCTTTTGTAATGTGCCTCTAGCTTTGCGTCGCAAGGGATTGGGCTCACTATAAATAATCTACATTATTATTATGATCTTGGCAATGGTGTCAGGACAGTTTGATGGAAAATGAAACGTTTCCTTGCATTGGTCTTTCCGTTGAATTGTCTATAGATCTAGATCTCTGGACATATCGTTTTGCTATGGTTTAATGATTGGTGATAAATCGTGTTCACCACAATAGAAAGAAGCTCCTCGAATGATCTATCATCAACACAACAGGATCGATTGCTAGACTGGTATGTTCCGGGATGGCTCATGAGGAAATGACCGCTGATCATTTCCACTCAAGCCGTACCATGCCAGGTTTTGTCAAAATTACACGATTATAAATGAAGTGGTACAGTAAATGCCAGTACATATCACCCAAAGACAGACAGTAAGGTTCTGAGCTCAGTTCAACACAGTTTAGCCTATCCTGTCTTGGAAATACAGAGCTGATAAGTCGTTTTTCTTTCTTTTTTTTTTCTTAAGTTTTAAGTGTTAATTGCAACAGTGAATTAAGGACAAAATGATATTTGCTTTCTTGTTATTCCCCAAACCAAAAGGATTTCTTAAAATACCAGCTTGTTATGAAACAATGAGATCAACAATTAGTCATAATGTGCTAACCAAGAGACTTTTCATTATAATGAATAATGAACAGCATTTATAGAGCGAATATCCACAAAAGTGTTCATGCTCTATGCACTTGAGGCACTTTGGATAATTGTTGTTGTCTGTATCTTTTTTTTTCTTTTTGTCTTAGGGTTGGGAGGGGGGGGGGGGGCTTTTCTTGTT
>JAOWAY010140958.1:0-10654 GCA_028565895.1 Goniobranchus geometricus
GGCACGAAACTTTTTCCCATCTGAACAGAATTAGAATTAATCAACAATTTGTTTTATTTTTCTTTTACATCTTTTCTTTTGTTTTTAAATTCTTTACAGATGTGAGGGAAGGACAAAGTAATAAGTCTTCAATCCCTTCAAGAGAAAAAGAATGACACCTGTCTGTTTTTTTAAATAGAGGTATTGAGCATTTTTATCAAGCTTGATATATAAAAAAAAAAAATTTTAAGGAAAAAAAAAAAGAAAAAATTAATTTCACCTTGATTTTGAAGGCTCTTTTGAAGCCGCTTGCGAAGAAACCTCCAAAAGGCCCGATAACAGAGGCAAAGACTGACATTGCAATGGAATGAAGGACGAATGGATAACAACTTATGGTTGTCTTCTCAATTTTTAACTGAAATAAGAGGAATGAGTAATGTTTCATTGATGGTTTATGTTTCTTCTCAAAGTGATAAACTCAAATCTCTTTCTTGAATGGAACCCGATCATGAAGTATACAAAATGGATCCATCAAACTTGACTTTCATGAATTTTTAAGTGACTGCTAGAAACTGATGAACGATGTATATAACTTTGCCAGAAGTGTCTTATTTACAAAGTATTCATGAATGAAATAAAAATTTGATTTCTTCGTCTTTGCCATGCAGATCTGTATATATTTTATGGATTAAAAACTGGTAAATAACAAATCAGGTTGGGTTGGGTTTTTTTTTATGTTTCTTCCAAAATTCAAGGAAAGGCAAAAGAATTATGTGGCAATAACTATCAATTGATTTTGAAAATCATGCCAAGACATACTCCATTAGGTGACTCTATCAAGTGTTTCCATCAGGCTCATGACACTCTTATTTAAATACTATATTGCTTCTTTATTTAACGTGTACATTAATTTCAAAAACTTGTAATGTAAAAGCAACATTGTATTTACAGATACAATCATTTTAAAAAAGCCTAGGCTGACGAATTGAAAGCTTTTCAACATCACTGAGGTGATAAGAAGTTTGTGTTTAACATTTTTGAGGTAAAATCACACCTTTCGCTAGGTGCCTGAAAGAAAAACCTTATTCAATGGGCTAAATGTACACAGGAGAACAGCCATTTTCTAAAACTTTGGGACTATTATTGTTTAAATACTCAAAAACCAAAAAAAAGAACCCACTTTCTCCCTCTTATACCTTTGAAACCTGCTGTTCACATGGTCTGAACTTTTGCATGCGGTATTAATTTTTACTGACCAAAAATCTCTGAAAATGGTTTGATGGTAACTGTTGTACTTGTTCTGCACACAAAGAGCGCACACCGGTATTCTGAACACCGCTAAAATGGAACTTATATGCATTCCCAATTTGATTAAGGTCTGATGAGCTACACCAGGTGCATGGTTCGAACAACAGACCGCGCCAGTTGATTGTTAAATAGAGGTCGGGTGTCAATGCATAATAGTCCCAGATACTTTGTTAATCTGAACAAGCGTAATAATGCACAGGCGTACATATAGACAAAGGATTGGCACAAATATAGTGCCACACCAGTGATGAAATGTGTTAAACACAGGTGAGGTCGATTTGGTAAATGCTTATTCACTTTACAGCCATGCGAAAATTAACCGCCAGGCTTGTGGGTCTTGACTGTTGAGATTCAACAGTATTTGAGAAGACACTTTTGATGTAGTCATTACGACACTGTACTAAATTCCACACCTCACAAAAGAGCCAGTTTAAAGGAAGATGATTAATAAGAAACGGTGCTATTCCGTTTAAGTGGTATGCACTGTATTAGCTATGAGGTTAATGTTTAAAGCAATAGATATCCCCTGTACTGTCAGTGAGAACATACAGGGCCAATTTTCAAAGTAAACAAATAGGGTTAACTTTTCTTCCCAAAAGACACCCAAAATTCTTGAAGAGGGCATCAAACCCAAAGAATCACAGGTCTCAGTAAAATGCCTTGCCACTTAATTAAAAAGATTCTAAAAATTAAAACATGAATAAAGATTTACTTACAAGTTTGAAAAATGCTACTAATGTCTCTGGAAGACTATAGTGGGCAATCTTAAATTCATGTGACCGTTCACACTCCATGGAAAGTGCTCCTTTGGTTTCATCATAGGTCACAGGGCATATGAAATATTCATATTGGAGGAGGCAATATGACAGCTGTAAATGAAGTGATACAAATCAAACTCTTAATTAAACCACATCTTTATTTTGAAATTTTATGTCTAATTCAATCTTATTTCATTAAAAGATGCATTTAAGTTGGTATCAAAGTTTTAAACATAGTAATAATAGAGAGTATTTATGTTGTGCATCATGCCTTATAAACAGGCTCTAGAGCTTTACAATGGTAAAATAATGGACAGGCAGTAACTACCAATAACAAATATATAAAATGTAGCAAATTAGGAGGTAAAAATGGAGGTTTAGTGCATGACATTAAGGTAAATAGAGAAAAATAAATATGTTGATACAGGATTAGCTTATATATGGGACTGTTCAAGCGTACTCTTTCGTATACTATAGTATCTGGCATTCCAAAGTAATCTCTGGTCTCATCTTGATCTCCTGCAACTCATTCCAGCCTTTATGTTAGCAGTATCATATCGCATAAATCTCTATTTTGCGTCTATGCTGCTTACATCAGGACAGATGGCTAGGCTGTGGACGGCTAGCAGCAAGGCTTTTCATTCGCTTTCAATACATTAATGGATATAAAATAATATCCATGTTGTTTAAAACTCCCTCCAATAATAGCAACTTATCAACAGTCAACTTTGATTCCATAAAATTACTTCTTTGTCAATCTCTTTTTTTTAAAAATAAAACATTATGAGACAATTTGTATGGACGATTCAATACTGACGATGAGGCCAAAGATTATGGTGGCGACAGCTCCACCAATAAAGCCTTCCCACGTTTTCTTCGGAGACAGTTTGATGAGTGGAGTTCGTCCAAAGAAAAAGCCAAACATGTAAGCCATGATGTCATTACAAATTATCATTGACACAGGTACCAGCAACCTGAAAGACATAGATAAACAAAATTATTGTGGCTTGAAACAGCCTCCTTTTCAAAAAAATAAAAAGTATATTCAAAACTTGAGCAAAGCATATAGGCCAAACATAAGCAATGATTCAATACAAGGCATAGAAACTTGAGGGTGAAAAATATCTTAAAATTTCATGGTCCTACAAATTACACATCTAAACAATACATGCATTTGTTTGGAGAATGAAAGAAGTAAAAATCTACAGGTAAAATACCAGAACTAATACTTCAGTTAAATCGGTACTATACAGTATACATTTTATGCAAATTACAAGATAAAAAAGGGCAAAGGGAGTAAAACTGACCATATAAGTCCTTCCAAAACATTCTGCACGATGAGGTGAGACTGGACAACAACAAGGAGGAGAGTCACATGAGTCCAGCCAAACTGAAATCAGGAAACAACATCCATGGATTCACAGCAAAAATTGTTTAATGAAAATTAAACTACGAACCGTCTCATATGTTTGATCCATTCCTAGACAAGTTTTTGCAAAGTATCTAATATGATGCCTTAAATTGAGTAAAACATACATTAAATGTATAGAAATCCTATTTAAATAAAAATCAGAGCAGGATGGATTTTCCTGAGGATCTTCTTTTCACTGAGAAATAAATGGGTTAGGCTTATATAAAAGAGTAGTCATAAAAACATTAGAAAAATGAGGACAATTATAAATAATGTGATTCCTTAAATGGAAGCTGTTTTCTTCTTCCTCCTCTTCTTTTAGTTTTGAGCTAAACATTCTTTTGAAGACTTGTATAGCCCATTTCTCATGACAACCTGCTCCTGTCATTTTCTTTTTTAGTTATTGTTGCTTTGAATATGTCAATGTTTTCTTTTGCAAATACACAGTCATTCATTTTCACTAGATAAAGGAATCTCTTGTTAGGAAATAAAATATGTCATCAGGAGGCATTGATTACAGTAATTCAAAAAGGCTATTAAAAACAAAGAAAAAATAGACAGATAGACTGATACAGCTCTTACATTTGTTTTTTCATGGATTTACCAGAATTCCTGAGAATGGATGTGATGGGCAAAAGTCTAGCAAGATATAACTTATTTGATTCTCATTCATTTAAAAAAAAATCGTATGAACAGAACCAAGTACACTTACCAGGGTGAATTGTTTTAAATAATGTTTTTTCACCAAGCTACACACAAATCCCACCAAGCCAGCCGTGTACAAAGAAAATGAGATAAATCTGTGAAAAGTTACAAATGGTCGGAGAAAGTCCTGAAACAAAAAAAAATTTGAGAAATCTATAATAGGAAAAAAACAGCAGTTTTTTACTTCTTTCAACTACTAGTATGCAAATTATTTGATACAATGTAATATCATATCAAAGAAAAATATGCGAGAAAAATTTCAAGTCTGAGCAGGCTCATTGCCTTTCATGAAATGTCACTTTAATTACTAAATGCGGTTCAATTATTTTAACACAAGGGGCTACAAGGGGCAGGAAAACCATACCTGAGTAATAATAAGCAGGTACACATCTTAACATCATCAACAAGACTCAAGCCCTCTGTCTGATTTTACAGTGAGAGTTAAGTTATAAGTACCAGATAGACGAAAACGTCAAATGTATATGTACTAGAAATATATTACAAATAAATATCTTTGCACGTAAAGCCTAAAGTGATCAGACTGATGACATAAATAATGGATTTCATAAATAGAAAATCATCCAGAGCATCAAAAAGCAACGTCTTATCGAAGGACAACATCACAAGAATGTGAACAACATACATTATTACATGCTGACAAACTGAAATAATTGAATAGGAAACCACAATAAATAAAAGATATTTTCTTTTCCTTTATCTGTTATTATTATCAAACTCATAAGGTGCAGAAAGTGTCAGGGGTACGATGAAAACATTTTATCTTGATAATATCTACTCCATCTGTACACCTTAAAAAAACCCTGAAATACTTCCTATGGTTACAGGTCTATTAGATAACTGATTAATACAGACACTATCTTAATTCTCCTTGTCGGAATGTCCTCCTTGCTTGCCAATTACAAACACATCCCCTGGTTGACTAAGCCCAGCTTGTAGAGCGTCCATTAGTTTTTGCAGAAATCATTCAGTTCAGGTATGACTTAAGCCCGTTGCCTCACTAGTCCACATTTACACTAAATTATGTTAAAAGCAACTTACAAAAATTAAAAGCTGAGGTCCTTTAAGGTTTGGTATAACAGTATTAAAAGCAACTTACAAAAATTAAAAGCCGAGGTCCTTTAAGGTTTGGTATAACAGTACTCGACAGTCTTTATTGTATTCAATGAAACAATTTTAGGGTTATTCCTCTATTAATTCTTTGATAATTCTTCGTGACACTTTTTTTTAATTAAGAGAAAATGTTAGCTTAATATAAAAAGACAATAATCAAAAAATTGAATTCACTCAATATGCAATACTTACCGTTTGAGCAAGCAGTAAGCCAAAGTTGCTGATCATGCTTTCTCCGAAGAAGAAAAAATTAGATGAAAAGAGAAAATACCAACTAAGCGTTCTAAACCATGGCAGATCATAAGATCTATAGACAACATAGCCGATGGTGATGAGCTCATGATAGCATTTGATTTGGAGTCCTAGAATCTGAAAGAAATATAAAAGGGATTGTCTTCTGGAGTAAAAGATATATTTGATGACCTTTTCTTATGTAGCAAATTGATCCTTGAAGTGATAAGGTTCTGTCTCCTTTTTAATGTGGAAGTATACCCTTGTTATTCGGAGTTCTTTCTTTCTTTCTTTACCAGTTCCAATACTAACTTTTTATGTACGGGTCATTCTCCAGGCCACACTCTTAATTTTTCTGATTTCTTCTGTAATTCTAAGGTCACAAATTATGCATTTGTAGGTGTATTTTTACAAGCCAATTTGGGGGAATTTGGGGGAACAATGAGAAGCAATAACAGCAAGGCTGTGGAGTCAAGTTGTAACTGTGAGGTTCTTAGTCAAAATCCAGGCGGTATAAACTCCTTGAAAAAGGCTATTTATGCGGCCTCTTAGGCACGAATACATTTTTGCAGACAGAGACAACGCTGACTTAGGAACCAGGTACTCATTCACAGCTGAGTCGAGTGAGGTCAGAGCAATGAAGTGCCTTACTTAAGGACACAATGCCTGTGACTTTGCCGCACCTAGCGAGGCGTGAACCCACGCAATCACGAACGCTTGTACTGACCACGTCAAATGCCTCCTGACTCTAGACTCATACTGAGATGTGACCACCACTTTAGCCTTGTGTTACTAAGTAAGCAACTATAGGCAGAGGAGGTCTCGTCAGTAGGCCAGAGCAAGTGCACCTGGACAAAGGCTGCATCTCTGTAAACTCCACCTGGAGTTGAGAAGGTATTTGGTATGAAAAGGCCTATTGGGACAATTGTACAGCGCTTTGAGCATATTGAATGGATTTAGCATATATAAAAGCTTTATTGTTTTGTTTCTGTAATTTTTAAATTTCCACTTTCAACATAATTGCACAGGAAAGCCCAGTTGAGCCCTGAGGAGTAGGCAGTGGTAAAATAGAATACGAACTGACAAAAAAAGAAAGGAATTGGTGAAGAACTAGTGTAATGGATTTTTCCCTTATTTTCCACAAAGAACAAATTAAGGCCCTCAAAATCTGACATGTCTTTTTTCAGAACTTTCAAGGACTGGCATGAATCATGGTAAGAACTTCAGATTATATCAAACAAAATTGTATTCAAAACCCTTAAAATATAACATTGCCCTGAACCTTAATTCACCTGGCCTATCCTCTTTAAAACTAATACTGATAACAAAAAACAAACACAACCACTTACCACAAGAACCAAAGCTAAAGGGCCTAGGTAGATTATGACAGCAAAACTAAATATCATGACCCAGGTGAAGATTCCTCTAATAATCCAGTTCCTCCATCTGCAAAGTAAGTGAAGCCCATTGATGAAAGATCTAGCAAAGGCTTTGAATAATTATGTAATATATTTCCATGGTAACTTGATAAAAAGAATGCTATGGGATTTAGAGGCTTAGAATTTGAATAACTCTGCAGCTTTCAATGGAATTTAGAGGATTTCAGGCGTTTATTTGATTTTCAATATGCACCATATACAAAAATTGCCCCAGAAATTAATGACAATAAACCACTTGCTTATCTCATGTTATAGCACAATAGGTTGAGAGTTCCCATGAAAAGAAACCACTCATCCGATTTCATGCTGAACCCAGTTACCTCTGATCTGAAGGATCAAAATCTTCATTACAGAGTTTACTTATCTGCATCACCATCATTTCTGTCTCTCATCCTCACTGAACTCTCTTAAATGTTTTTCTTTTTAATTTCCATAAAAAAATGTAAAAAGTAAAATTTCAACCTAAATTTAAATGTATGTTTGATAGAGACTGAAGACAAAAGTGACAGTGAGAGATTGATATGTAGAATAATACAAATGTCTCAATATTCTAAACTTTCTAATGAATTGATATCTTAAACCATTTCAGACAGTTATTAAATGCACTGGAGTCCTTTTTCATTCACCTATGATTGACTGGAGCTTTTCAAGTAAAAATTTTACAATCCACTTCACAAATGTGGTGGCAAATAGTTGAATAATATTTTCTCATTTCTGTATCAGATATTACAAATTATATCAATATTATCTCAAAGACGAATCTCCAGCAAGCATCTACCAGGATTAAGAATATTTTCATCTCAGTTGACAGTTTTAGAAATAGAAAATGTGTTCTATGGCTCTTGAAACATGCAAAATAATGCATAACACATCCAAATCCTTTTCACAAGATTTGATATCATTCAAAGGTAGACCGTATCATTTCATTCATAAAAATATAGTAAACATCCCCTAAACCCAAAACTACCACCTATGGAAAACAATCATTTAGATAAGCCGCTACAGTACAGTGGAACTACTTACTTGAACACAAACGTTCCACAAAAAAATTTGCGATATCATGTCTCAATGTGGAATGACAAAGACCATCACTGTGTTGCTTGTTCTTTGTAAATTATTTGCTTTTAGGATTTTCTTTTACCAGCTAGATGTTACAAATTTCCATGTTGGTGAAATCCTCACTAAGGCTTATTAAGCTATTTATGTAATCATATTCATTTTACAGTGAAATTCTTACAGACAATAAAGAAATCTAAAAACTGAAATTATAAGGCAAAGCTCAAAGCTGTTATAATCTATTACAGTCTCATATGGCCAGTTGCCATCCATGGATGTGAAGCCAGGACCCTGAAAAAAGCAAGACATCAACAGAATAAATGCAGCTGAAATGTGGCTCTACCGCAGAATACTCCGTATAAAATTGACGGAAAAGAGAATGAACGAAAGCGGCATTAAAGAACACAAATGGAATTGGTCGGGGAAATAAACAGAAGAAAATTAAGATATATGGGACATGCAACAAGAAGACACAGCAAGACAAATCTTATGACAACAGGACTTCAAGGAAAGATAGAAGGAAAGAGAAGGCAGGGACGACCATCAATGTCTTATCTCTCATCTAAAAGACGTCACAGGGATGAACACCCATGAGATGATGAAAACATCTGGAGACAGATGCAGATGGCGAGAAATTGTCGGCAGTGTGACAGAAATCTTCCGAGCAAGTGATGCTGACGAGTGACAAGTGAGTGACAGTTCCACATTCTCAGGTGAAATTGAAATTGAAACTGACATTACAAGGCAAAGCACACAGCCATTATAATCTATTACAGTGCCACATCTGCACCAGGCAGAAAACAAGTCCACTAGTGAAAAAGAGCAGAAAATGACTCAGAGATTCTTAGTTACACATGATGAGATAAATCTATGATATTAAGGATTTTTTGCATTAATGCTTTTGTCACATGATTTCATATTCATCTAATTCTGGTTTCAAATTTAGATCTAGCCCTTATAAAAGAAAAGAACAAACAAAAACAAACAGGAAAACGATAAATTCAATTTTTGAAAGGAATTCAATAGAATTAACTGACTTCACCTTGGTGTGAGATATTTCAAAGCACTATCTAAAGCTTCTGTGGTTTTATCTGATGCCTGAGGTAATTGACCAGAGGGAGCCGATGGCTTAACTGGAAGATCATCTCCTTCACTGTCAGATGCTGATGCAACATTCTGTGAAGAATATATTATATATAAAGTAAGATTATCATACCAATTGCCACAGTTATCAAGTTTGATTTTTTTTCCGGAGCGTGATGGAGGAGTTGTGTATGTGTTTGTGTGAGTGAGATTTGATGTTAAGGTGCAATTAAAATGGGTACCCATTTCATCGACCATTTAGGCTCAAGGGTCAAATCATGAACCAGACCTGATGTGCATTTAAGTTCACGCCTTATGTCTTAAAAGGCTGTGACAGATACTACCATTGCTTCCTTTTATTAATGGAAATCAACATTTTAAATGTACATCTTTCGTTTCAGTGCAAAAAAAAAAAAAGAACTGGGCAGAAGTGTTAACTTATGACTATGATCAGATTGTTAAAATGCGATATGTCTCATTTACTTACTATGAGATTTCCACTTCTGAAAAACAGTCTGTGAAAAGCATGGTCCTAAAAATTGTCCATTCTGACAATTTTGATGTCGGATTAACACCGTAAAACTGTATTTTGTATTCTACTAGACATGTTTGACATCCAAACAAATCAATATACATATACATATATGAATATACAATGTATCTCATCATGCCTCTATGAAAGTTTGAGCTGCTTAACATGCACAATGTTTCCGTCTTACCTTTTCACCCTGCGAGGTTACAGGATCAATATTTTTTGAACTTGGATCTGTAGAGCGCTGACGTATTTCACTATTGTCTGCCATGATGTGATCTCAGAGCTGTCTTAAAAGACTTGAAATGTTCATAAAATCTTTTAACTTGTGACCTGAAAAAAAAACCATAGTGCCTTCATCAAATTTATGGCTCTTTAGTTATTTCTAAAAGGGCAGATCTAGCTGAGGGACCTGAATGATGCCAGGAGTCTAGAGGCTGATAAAAATGCCAATGCTTTAGTCTAAAAGCAAGAGGCTTATTCCACAGGTTTGGTGCTTTGTAGGCACATGGCAAGCTTTGATTAGAATCAGCAAGCAGCTATTCCAGAGATGAGCAATTTTTCATTCTTCTTCATTTCAGAGGAACCACTATATTTATCTTGGAGAGAGAGGCAAATTGGCATTTTAGAGTCTGTTTTTATTTTTGTGGGTTTAACGTCACTTGTCAACATCATAGGTTATATCACTCATGGTGCTATTTTGACATGTGTATGTGCTGCCACACATGAGCCATAAGGTATAGCACAATTTCAAAGACTCATCTAGTCACAATATACCGACACCGGGCCGAACAGTCTTAGAACTGTTCTCATAATGCTGAGCGCCAAGCAAGACTGTTACTAAATTGCCATTTTTAAAGTCTTCTGTATGACTCGACCGGAGATCAAACCTGCGACCTCCTGGTCCAAGGTACACACTCTACCACTAAGCCATCGTGCCAGTCAATTTACTATCCCAAAAGTGTTAACTTTATAAAAAAGATAGTTAAAAATTTTTTTGGGAGTCAGTGTTGCAAATACT
>JAOWAY010141069.1:0-17114 GCA_028565895.1 Goniobranchus geometricus
AAAACATAGCAAATTAACAATGGCCATCAAACCAAAAACTGTGCATGTGATAACCACCCAGGATTTTCTACTGCCCTTTGTCTATAAAAGTACTCAGTCCATCTAGATAGCAAGTGGCCCCGAAAGTATTCTTAAGTCCTGCAATGCACAAAAATGGAGGATAGCCACTGAATATTGCCTCCGTCCCTCACTGCCAGCAACCCTCTCCCCTTCTGAGGATACAAAAGAGAGCCTGTCAGAAGAAGACAGATGAGCGAATCAGCTCTCACTCAACCCTTAAACAAGTCCTACTGCATGCATTGGAAGTGACTGAGGAATCTCGGGATTCGCAATGGGAAGACAGGTGATAAAGCCTACAAAAGAAGTAAAAGTGTAGGCAACAAAATGGAACCACAAATAAATCAAAGTATTCAAAGGCTTATAGTAAACAGTTAACCGTCCAGCAGAGAGGACAATGAGATATAAATGAATAATATCAGAATATTGGGAAACTAGCTTGAGCTTAAACTTTTTCTTAAAATAAATAAGTAAATTAAAACACACATTTCACTGACTCTACAGTCTGCTGTGCTTATTTAAAATTCCAATACCATAGTAATGAGCAGATTTAACCAGACATTTAGCCCCAAATTCAGGAAAACTTCAGAGCTGATTGCTTACAGAGTATTTATCTTTTCTTAGGACGCCCATATACAAACTTAATTCAAATTCAAAGCTCATGGGGGTGTTTTTGGCGAAATGAACGGAATGAAAATTTAACTATTTCTGTTTGAATTTGAAAATTAACCATAAGAAAGAAAATATACGTTTTACATACAGAAGAATTTTTAGCTACACTTGAGCTAAAATCAAATTAAATGAGCAACCGTGCATGTTTTCACGAAAGACTTTTAATTACCAGTGATCCACATATAAGAGAAAATGTGACCACTCCTGTGTTAAAAGTTAACAATTAAAAGAGTTGTTACATCCATATGATTAATAACATGTTTTTTGTTGAAGGAAATGAAAAAAGAATTTTACAGGACTAGAAAGAAGAATGTACTCAAATGCATTGAAGATAATGCCCTTGGCAAAAAAGAACATTGAGAAAATTAAGGAAGATATTCACTTATTTACTGGAAAAAATGGTTTGGAAGTTCTTTGACTTTGAAAGAAATTTCATGTGAGACTATACAGTTTTCTCTACATCTTCAACCTCATTTTAGTTACAACATTTGGCACATTCACATATCATACCTGAAAACCACCAGAGTTCCCTCCCATATTTTGATATTTCAATGTGCTTTTTTCAGGTTTCAGGTTGAGTTGAGAGTAGAACTTTACATTGCCCCATAATGAAATAAAAGCATCATTAAAAGTATTCTTAATTAAAAATTAGATGCAGATGACACAGGAATGGACGAAGTAAAAAAGTCAGTCTGAGAAACATGGGTAAACAAAACAAAAAAGACTGAGACACATCTTCAAATTTATTTCTTTGTGTTTTTTTCATCTTGAGTATAAGCATTTTCTATAAGAGCCTAGAGAAACAAACATAGATGTAACACAGGAGGACTTCAGAGAAACAGATTTGATCAGTTTTATATTGCACAGAAATTCCATGCGAAGAAACTTCTCAAAATCACAAGCTGTCATGACCAATTACCTGAGGAAGAACAATTTTAATTAGTAATCCAGCCGGTTATTTTTTACTTGAATAAATGAAATGGTATGGAAAATTTTTTTTAATACATACAGGGGTTGAAGTTGAAATAAGGTTTGACAAGGAAAGTAGTAGTAGTAGCACTGGATTCAATTGTAAGGAAATCCAACAGAAAAGGTTCTGTCAGGGCTGTAAGGACAAAATATGATCTGCTGCCACATGATTATCAATTACCAAGCATTTTGATCTGACTGCTTACTTAGGAAATACAAGCTGGTCACTACGTAAGTATATAAGTGGAGAGCCAATGCCCATGTGAAACACAAAAACTGTAATTTTAACTATTTCTTAACAAAGATCCTGCAGTCATATTTCAGTTGGTATATATTTTTCATATGTGTATATATATGCAGTAGGACCTCTGTTATTGGGACTCTGTAGAATTGGGCAACTTGGGACATCAGGATGAAATTCCAGAGACCAGAATTTATGATTTATAGCCCTATTTGGGACAAAAACCTTGCAAATCTGGATGATATTGTCACATGCTTTCTTAATTTCAATGAAAATTCAAATGTAATTTTTCACGTTTTCATCACAATGTTTCACATTACACATGAATACGAGTCTGTATATTATGATTCAATGAAAAAAAACAAAGAAAATTGTCCTGACTCATGTGTTTTGCCAACATCTAGACTAAGGCCCTTGCAATGAATGACCTTTGGCTAGTTTATCAAGCAATGGAATGAACTAAGAAAAAGAGCTCTTGAAGATGTCATTGAATGCATAATAGAGGTGCGTAATGAAATCTATAGCTTGCCATTTTGCAATCGCGACCGACATCTATGATTGCCAGGCCGGTTTGAACCAGTCCATCCCCTGCATTTTTATGACCAACACTCGTAAGGTTGTAAAGTCAGCCATGTGTTCATTTTGGTCAGTGGTCGATATGAAGGTTACAGGTGGAGCTACAGAGTTCTTCAACCTCAACGGAGCAATCAAATATGTGTATTCATTGGCTAGCACACAGTGATGACACTTGCATCAATCTGAGCCTCTCCTGGGAAATCAGGAAACCTGCGACATCGGGACAATTTTTCAATCTCCCAGGGGTGTCCAAATAACAGAGATCCTACTGTACATGTAAGGTGGGCCAAATAAAACCGGCATAAGAACTTCAATGCTTGCTATTTCACTATCCCGAATATGGAATACATTGAAAATTGGCATAGGTCTAGAAACATTGTTTTTACGTAAGTGTGACAAATATTTTAAATATTTACAAAGAAATAAAGACAGAGTCGAATTTTAAGTATGATGCTATCGATGGACCAAATATCAGAATATATATTGTGCTGACTGGCTCATGGCAAGAATGTGATTGCTGATAACTTTTGATGTCATGTGCGCACTTCGATACCCACAAATTTTCAATGAGAGCAAGTGACGTAAGAATACTGTTACAGAACGTTTCTTCTGGTAAATGATCAAACAATAACAGTCTTTACCATCGTTCCAATCCATTCTTGACAAGTGAGTTTGATTTAAAATCTTTTTCTATGTGATTTCCTCACACTCTTCAAAGATCTAACATAAATCATCGGTCTAGACCAAAAGCTAAATTTAGATTTAGATCTCGTCAAGAATTAACATGGTTTTGAACGACGAAGACAAAATCATCAAAGAGACAATTTAAAGAAAAAAGCTGAGGTGGTTCAAAAATTGTCCCAGAGCCATTCAGCACAATAAATCTTCCGATATTTAGTCCATTGATAGCATCGTACTTAAAATTCGACCCCATTTTTATTTCCTCATTGATATTTATAATATCTGTCATACTTACATAGAAATAAAGTTTCTAGACCTCTGCCAATTTTCAATGTATTCCATAATCGAGATAAGGAAATATCGAGCATCGAAGTTCCAATAATATATATATATATTCCAGGCTTGTCCCAATGAGGGATTTGCACAGATGACAATCTCCTTTTAAAGGCTCTGGAATTTTTAGAAACTGCTTTCTATACATAATGCCCTTCATTGTGCAGCTGAACTTTAGGTTCAGAACGTTTTGAAATAAATAAATGGTAATCAATTAGCAAAGTTTCTTTTACAAATACAATTTAGACTTGCATCCAACAATCTTTATGTCTGACTCTGATTGCTGGATATCAAAACAGTAGTGACCACCTAAGTTCTTGCTGCCTGAGACCCGTTCTGCCTAAGATCTTGCTTTTCTTGGGAAAGAAAATTTTTTTCTTTATAAATTTGCCCCTCAAGTTCCCCTCCCGCCGCCCAAGATCCGGCTTTTTTGAGATTGTGGTGTGACCAATTATGCTAGGTGTCAGCAACAATTTTTCTCCCTTTTGTTTTTCGTCTCGGTCAAAAACATTAGCAGATCGTAGAAGGCACAGGAGAACAGGTAAGTGTCACTTGGTCGCCCTACCCAGTGTAGGTGTAACTGAAAGGTGCCATCCTGTGTCTGGTCGAAACAAATAGACCAGTGGCCAGTTATCGACTTTGCATGGGAATCTATTAATGGGCTATTGGAGAGCGACGATGTCAACAGGTAGACATGAGATTGGCATGTGCTTACTTTTTATTTCATCACAGCTTGGAAAAAAATTCTAATTGAAATTTTGACTGCTTAAAAAGGAGTGGATTAATGACAATATCGTTTTAGATGTACGTAACCTATTTATAAGGACGCCATATTCTTGGGACTTTATGCAAAACAAGCAAAGCGAAGACATGTCTTGTGATTGACAGGCTAAAAACAGTCTTCTTTAAATTTGATTCTGACCACACCTCTGTTGAGGTTTGTTGCTGATTGGATATGATTCTGAATGATTTTGAGAGCCAAATGAGTTATTTGCTTCGCAGTCCGCCACAAATCCGGTCTGCCTAAGAACCCTTTTTTTTTTTTTTCCCTACAGGGCGGGATGTTAGGCAGCCACTACTCAAGTATGATAAAACATATTTTGTGTAGGATTTCTTTAACAGGATATATTTCTCGCTTTCCACTAAAAAAAACAGTGAACCTATTTTTTGTCCTCCTCCAGTATTGCTAACTAAAGATTCTATGTAATAAATGCTCAAAAGTCAAAATTTCAGATGTATTTTTCCCTTAGCTTATGATATCTATATTGTATTTGAATATCTTACAGCATATAATTGTAAACTTTCAGATGTATTTTTCACTTAGCTTAAAATATCTATATTGTATTTGAATATATCTTACTGCATACAATTAGTAAACTAAGATTTGAAACTGTCAATACCTTTGGTTTCAAAAGCAATAAATAATCTTTTTATCATAAGAGTAAATAAAAATCTTTGTTGGTCTAATTTCAAATATCATGCCATTCATTAATACTTCTGTTAAAAATGCACAGAAATTAAAGAAGTTTGACAATAGTATCACATGAATTTATTTAAAATAATAATTATCTTCAGTCATTTCCCACAAGTAATTTTTTTCCTATTAAATGAAGTTTTTAAAAAAATCTCAAATCACATTTATGGGTCAAAACAAAACCTTAAAGTCACCATGCAAGATAAAGAAAGTGTGAAAAAAAAACAACAACAAAAAATAACAAATCCCAAACCCAACAACAATAAACAACAAAACTGTATGATGAAATAAAACTAGAAAAAATAACAGAGATGACTCAAGTGCAAGTCACAGATTATCATGGACCATCAATTGACAGGTGACCAATAGACTTCTATCTAACTTGGATTTCCTGATCTTCTGATTGGGAGACACATTCACCACCGCCCCCTACTGATGTTTGCAACCCCACTTTTCAATTCATAAAGCAGAGATGGCAGATACAAAACATAGATTAATCACATTCATACATTTTTTAACGTATTCAACAAGAAAAACAACAAAAGCCCCTTCCAGTTCATAGAGCCAACAATTATATCCTTTTTCTATGACATTGAGCAAAATGAACAACATTATAATATTCAATAGATATAGCAGAAATTGGTTCTTGATGAGAGGAAAAGAGTTGACAGAGAGGAGGAGAAGCAATGAAAGTAAACAATAATCATGCTTGTGTGTGTGTGTGTGTGTATGTGTATGTGTGGTCGGGGAGGTGGGGAGGAGGGTATCTGGAAAGTCAATTTTCAACCAAAAGATATATTTTTGCATTTTTTATGCATCAAGAACTATCCTTTCTCTTGAATATTCAGGAAAAGTTGAGTGGACTGAGTGCATATTTCATTTTGCACTAATTTTTTTTAGATATGGGTGATCCCTTGGTTTGCATATATCAATTTTGGAGAAAAACACAACTTTGTCTCTCAAAAAGTGCCTAAACACGCCTTTCATACCGAGATTAGGTCAGAGTGTTTGGTACCGTTTTTCTGCACTTACACTGTGTCTCCATAAGCAGCACAGTCGCAGACCATTTGCTGTTTTTTAGAGCACAGAGGAGAGGGAGAACTGAAGGCTTCACAAAATTCTAATAAGCATTTCCATCAAAACCTGTTGTCCCAATGCAGCAAAGAAGCATTCCCTTCCCTGAAAAGCTCGCTGCTGTGTTCAGTGGTGGTCCTGCCAGTGTAACTGCTGTAAAAAAGAAAATCATTGGGCACAGGCATTGGAAGAGATGCTAGTAGCCTAAACACAAAAAGGGAGCATAAACAACCCCTCAAAAGTGAACTCCAGGCTTCCCATAAAGCACATTGAAAAGATGAAAAAAAGAGAGCTCAGACTCAAACAAAAGATTGCAAGCAGGAAGAGGAGGGAGGTCTGGCTTTTGACATGGCTATGTTATGAAGTCTCTTGCCAAGTTTTTGTGGTGTTTCTGAAAGTTTCACATTATATTCTGTCTTTCACTGAGTTTTTCTCAGCGCATTTTTTGTACTTTATTTTGGATCTACCTTTTTGTTTCTGAAGATATCCTCATGGAATTTGGTGGGAATCCTGCTTGGACCAAAACACAAAAATAATGAGAACTTTTCTATATATGTTATGTTATACTTCTGTGAAAATTGAATTTTTTGTATAATTTTTGGGAACTTTTTGATATATTTTAAGGCACCCTTTTTCAAAAATTCCTACTAATGAAACTTTTACATGTAACCAAAAATCTTTGTGATCATTTTTAGATATTGTATAAAAAGAGAAGTGTGAAAAATTTGAAAGGCATACATGAAAAAATGTGGAAGCTTATCGCATTTAAAAATGTGTGAAATTTTGTACCGAATTCCAAGATAGCCATCGTTTCAATGGCATCTGGAGTGGAAGCGCAGGGGGAAAAAAGTCTACATTTTCGACTCAGCGTCACACCTGAATGTGAGTCAAATTGATGTGGTGTATAGGGAAAAGTTTTGTTAAATATATATTGCATGCAAAGGTACACAGTACATAGAGATGGCAAGTGCCTTTGATAGTCTTTTTCATGTCAAGCAAGGCATACAAAAGGCTGAGAGCCAGTATATTTCTGAGGAGACAAAAAGGGAGTTTTGTTTTCTTTTTATTGTGCTATGGGGCTCTTTTAAACTCTAATAGGTCATCTCAGTGCTCATAGGAAGAGTGTGACAACAGTCTTATTAAAAGAATGGACAGAAGTAGCCCAAAAAGTTTTCAGATGAGGAAAAATACATGAACAAGAGAATATTAAGCATTTAAGTAAGCATAGTCATGCCTCGAAAAAATCCCCCAAAATTAACAAAGACCACCAAAGCTCCAATCTATGCACTGGGATAACTATCCAGAAAGTATTTGAAAGCCATGCTATGCATACAAATGACAGATATTCACTGAATAGGCCTCCTTCTCCTACCCAGCAAAATTCTTACTTCTTTATGGAGCCTGTCAGAAGATAATGAACAGAGGACAGAAGAAAAGCTCTCACTTGACCAAATATTGCCTTTTAGAAAATGCATGGAGAGATATGACAAGGGGCCTATTCTTCAATAAAAGACAGCCTGACAGAAAATATGTGTCATATGTAAAAATAAAATGTCATTCAATCCTTTGTCACTTTTATTGACATAAATATAGAAATATATGAAATTTGAGCCTTTTCCAAAATGCTCTCTGTTAAGGAATTTGGAACCCACCCCAAAAGGTGTTGAAATATTCCCTACATTTAAAATTGTTTTAAAATCATTGTAAAACTCTGCCTTCAATCAACAAAATCACCTTCAAGTACTTCAAAATAATCTTTGCTTCAACAGCCCCTAATGTGCAAAATAAGCTCGACCAAATTTAAAACAAAACTTAAGGGCAAACATCTGATTGCTGTAGTTTTAAATTGACAACTGATACATCTATCACTACAGGAATGGTGCATCAACGTCTCCATTACATCAGACAACAAAATATTTCAAAGCATATATAACTTTATAAGTAAGTATGAATTTTAAAAGCAACACTTCATATGTATCCAGTTTTGGGAAAATATATTAAATCACAATACATATAAATGACGAAGCAAAAATAACAAGAGGGAAAAACTGTGACCCTGTACCTTTTAAGGAAGAAATGTTTTAAAAGAGGGCTGGACCCTATTAAGGGGACGCATCCTCTTTATCATGCTGACAGGAGGTGCCACAAAGAGCAATGGTTCATCATAAGGGCCTTAACCTATAAATTAAAGCGTATTAAAAGAATAAATATAAATCTTAATCTTATTGCAATTGGAAGCTTCATTTTCTCTTTGATTTTTCTTCTAGCAGACAATTCTTTTAGAATCATGAATGTGCTCATTGTGTTCTACGCTCAATTCGAAGAGCACAAATAATCAATTATCTGGCCTCCAAGAGAGAAATTCATCCACAGATTTCTTCTCGAGTAACACACTCAATGTCCTGATCTAAACCACTGGCATCTGAGTCCTTAAATTTCTCCTCATTAAAAAACATATGCAGGGGATCTAAACTAAACTGTCCTCTGAGATGTCTTCTCAATGCATATCACAAGCCACTGATCGATCCTCCGAGGTTTCTCTTGAATGAATATCATAATCCATTGGTCTAGCCTGGCCTCTGAAACAATGACAAAGGAGATTTCTTCTTATAAATAAAAATGTGCATTGGATTCTAACTGACACTTCACCTACAGGGAGGTTGCACAAAAAGATATAATGAAATCTACATTTCTATGTACGGAATAGAACTAACTTCATTAATGGCCAACCTTTTTATATATCCAAACATGTCCACAAGTCTATAAAGCTACAAAAGATTATACCAACTTCCACATTACAAGTGCCATTAGTGATCATGTTAACCTGTTTAGAAAGTCTTTTTTTTTTTTTCTTTTTTTTTCCAAAATTGTTAAAATTGCTACCATTGGATATCTGTCAACTTGTGGCTCTTTGTAACTTTTTCTTTAGTTAATAAACATCAGAATATTATTCTTTTCCCCGTAATTTTAATTATTTTATATTTCATCCTATCCTTTCTTAGACTGTTCAATGTATGAAAACCAATGTTTCTAAACAGGAAAATGACAGTCTGCAACAATACCTCTTTCTATAGGTGGTCAGAAAACATGAATGTTTTTCCAATGGATTTGAAAATTTCTTGATGCCCCTTGCACCTGTACCTGACAGCCTCTTTGTCTCCTTCTAGAACATTTCCATTTTAAACTATCTAAACAAATCCATGACACAAGAAATTAAAAAATGATAACAGACGAAAAGAGATACATGTCAATTGTCAAATCAATACAAGATGAAGAATAGTATCAATACTATGAAAGTATTTCCTGGTTATAAATAAGCCACAAATTAAAAAATAAACAACAACTTCATAATTTTAAAAAAGTACAATTCCCAATCCCCCACCAAAACCCCCCCCCCAAAAAACAACAGCAACAAATAAACAAAAAACAATCCAAACAAACAACAAATACAAACCCAAAACAACAACAGAAAAACAAAATCGAACAAGAAATCTCATAAAGCAAATTGAAAAATAATAACAACTACAGGACAAAACACCTAAGTAAAAAAATTCAAACTTCTTTGTTATAAATCTAAAGGCGTACTCATTTCAATCTTTATAAAAAGGGCTAAGTACCGGTGTATTACACCAACAGATGCACACAAATGCAACAAACACCAAAGATACACACTCGCTTACTCATGAAAGCACTGTTGATCAATCTATGTGGAAAAAAATGCCAAGCCATTTCAATTTCACCAATCAAAAATAATATTCTAGGGGATATGGGTGGAAAAAAGAGGTTGAAAATACATTTTAAAAACATGAGCAAAGTTTTATGATGCAACTCATTGCAAAACAATTCCTTCAAAGACCTGACGGCCTACAAAAATGTCATTTATCTTATTTTCTGGAGCAGTTCTTGATCACCCTCAGACAAGATGGCAGTTTGTCTCAGATTTACTTTCTAGAAGTAGAACACCACTTTACATTACGGGTGAAGTGAGGAATACTGAATAAAGAGCTTTTGCCAAGGACTCAAACTTAAACGGGCACCATTCCTATTTGAACGACAGACTTTTTATTCAGTAATGGAACACATCAACCCATTGGCCACCAATCCTACCACTGCAACACATTAAATAGGATGCATTGTTATTGCCCTATCTACAGCCTAGAAATGTATCTTATTTCAAGAGTAGATACAATGACGGGTTTCAATTACATATTTTGAATTTACAACAGGTGACAACTGTTTTGGGAGGGTGGTACAAGTAGTAGTCGGTTCAAATTAAAAGTTAGATTAGCGAGCCTTATGGTCTGAGTTTTTGTCCTGTGGCTGAATATATATATTTGGTACATAAAGTTTTCATAATTGAGTCAAACTTCATTGACTGAATGCAAACTGAGCTATCTATGGTGATTTGCAACACATAATACAGGGTATATTAAATCGAGATACAACCGACAAAAAAACAAACCGAACAAAAAAAACCTGTATGATTCTGGGCTGGACATCTACGCTAAGTAACACTAATATACCTTGTAAGAGACTAACATTAAGACCTTTTTCACACAGGACAGTTTCAAATATGCGATTGGAAAAGCACAATTGCATTTTAAATCATAGTCTATAGAAGTGTTCCCACATATCTGCGGTAGATAAGGTAACGCCACAGTTGTGAAATCCCCCTCACAATTGCACTGTTGACCAGCAGGTCAAGATACTACAAACATAATGGCATCGTACACACACAGCGGTTTGCAGGCATTGAGCAACATTACTGGTTGTACACCAGCCAATGAGAGAACAAGATGAGTTTTACTGTGGTGACCTTGGGCTTCACTCCTGATCAGTCACTCTGTTGACATAAGCCTAGACCTAATCCTGAGAAAAGGCATGGAGGAGCAGTTTGATACTGATTTATTACTGAAATTGAAAGACGCCCATCAATACGAGATATGAGATCTCCCCAACATAAGGACAGAGTGATTAAGAAAAAGCCTTGGGAAGTCCTGGAGATTTCTGTTCTAATGCGTAATGCTTTCTTACAGTGTTTTATTTGTCTCTGTTTTCGCCCTTTTAAGCAGCGATGTAACAACCAATAGCGTGTTGCTTTCTACACATCCATACCGGTGGTGTGAAAATTTCATGGAAAAAAAGTTCATGAGTCAAACACCGCAGTTACGTCGCAGTGTAAAACGTCTCGTCTGAATGATACCGGCGGGAAGCGCACAGAAACCACGGTGGTTGAAACCGGCCTGTATGAACTGGCCTTGGTGCTCTTAAAAATGGAACTGGTATTTGGTCTTAAACTAGTTGTTTGTCTTTTATTCTTTTCAACTAAAATCTGAAAACAGTATTTATAGGACATATCGTCCTCAGGAAAATTAAGAGGATGAGCATTACAGGTTGGTAGTAAAGAGAGCCAAAGGTCTCATGCGTCAGCTCTAAAGCCCTTCTACAAATTTTACACATTTGTCTTTTAGGGTTGACCTAGCACTAAAAACCCTTACCAAAGACAAACATACACAGTAGAAAGAAAGAAAATCAAACTGAAATTTTTTAAAATCTTAAGATATATCCGTTTCTTATCAATCAATTAAAAAATGACTCTACCATAAATTCTATGGCATTATACAATTCTATCAATAAATTAGCAACAGAGAAAACAATCAATGAGATTAAATGTTTTTCTTCCTCCTCGATCACAAATTTAGTTTAAATAAACTGTATGACTAAACAAACTTGACCTGAATATTGGGCCCACTCTTCAGGGCTGGTGTGGTTCTATGAGATCAATTGATATAAGCCACACCCCTATGACAACTTCATTAAAGATTAATACATGCACATCATTATTTATTAAAATTATCACACAGATGATAAAACATTTTTAGTCCTTAGTCCTCCCTGCATTGGAACTGAAGAGTGTGTAAACCTTTGGTAGCAGTAACAAATTCTGAAGGTTTGGCATATTCAAATTAAAATATTAGCAGTTAAACTTATGTAACCATTAAGATTTAAAATAAGTTTTGACAATAGGCTTTCAGGTGCTTTTAAGGATGAAATTAGTAAGCTGTCTCAGCCATCTGACCTTCATTGCTATATTTTGTATATTATGTAATCCTTCCTGAGCAGATCCGAGACTACATTTAAACTTGTACATAGAGAATGCTTAAGTCTTTTAATATTTATAGCGGCATTCATCAAAGGTAAATTTCTTGAGATTCTTGTTACCCGGTACTATATCATGTATAGATCTATATAATGTGTAAGGATGGAAAATTAAAACCAAAATTTAAAGCAACAAAATTCAAGCAATAAAAATTAAGGACTTTTCAAGAACTTTGACCTAAAAACTAAAGTTCAGTTGTTTTTTTTTAAACTGTGACTCTTAAAACTTTTTCAAAGTCTCATTCTCTCATTAGTGAGACAGGAAACCAAAAAACAGGACTTCTTTAGGAATAGTATCCTCATTTTTTTTTTTTTTAACAATATGGATTGTTTTTCAGACTTGAAGTCTAAAATTTCTTTCTTCGAAGTTTACAGAACTTTTAAGGACCAGTATTAACGGTAATATATTGTTAACATTTTGAGACATATATGACTACAGCTTACATCTACTTAAATTGACAGGTCATCTTTTAACTCTCCGAGACATTTGTATTCATTTAATTATTTAAATCTTCTACTTTCATAAATCATCCTTTGATGGATTTCAGGAGACCAATGAGTTCTTTAATTCACTTGCCTGTCAATTTCTTAAAAGGTTCGTGAAAGCAGCTGCCAGAGCCGTATTGCTGGCATGAAAAAATGTATTTTCTAGACAAATCAATACATGAATTATGACTAACATCTCAAAAGATAATATGTTACATGAGACTGCCCTCAAATTCACCTTTCTGAATGTATGTTTCAGTCTACCCAATTCTCTCTGATGGTGGCACCAGAAGAGTGAAATTCAAGATTGGGGAGTGCTACAATTAAAAATGAAGTTAAAGCAATATCTTACATGGAGAGAAAGGCGAATGACAAGAAAAAGACTGTCAAGCAAGAAGTGCTCAGAGCTGTGTACTAATAGGACTAGGCTAAGCCTTTTAGCATCTTTTATGCACTTTAAAACATCCCTTATCAGCCAGTAAAAGAAATTGGGAGGGGGTTGCCAGACTTATAGGAAGGGTGCCACTGACAGAGAGAATACTGCAGGCTAAAATTCTTTCCACTGATTAATACAAGATGAACAAAATTGCCATGAGGGATGTGGCTCATTGCGTGCTGCCGTCACATTTTCATAATTAATCGATAGGGATGCAGGAATGACTGGAGACGGTCAGGGTAAGGTCACTGCAAAGGGATATAACTACACAAACATAATATTGTTCTATGGAGTCAATGATAAATTATCAGCAGGTTCAGATACATCACAATGGCTGAAGGGTTTCTCTTGACTCCCACATAAAAAAAAAAAATCATTTTAAGAAATTTAAAAAAAATAAGGAAAAGAAATATAATAAATCAAAGGGTGATGTTCCTAATTTAACATAATTTCTGAGAGTGTGAAGGCCGTGTTCATACTTTAAGAAGGAGTGTTTGTCAAATGAACCAAGAGAAGGGACTAAACATCCTTACTTATTCGAACCAATTACTCTCAAAACATGATTTTTGACTATTTCTGACTGAGTGATGATTGGAAAAGGTGCAGGTGGGGGCAAAGCTATTTAAGATCAGTAAATTATTATAAATTTAAAAGACACTAAAATTCATATATATATTTTTTTTGAATATGATATATTTTATGAGATAATCAACTTCTTTTAACAAAAGAACCAGTAAATCCTTTAATATTTCATTTAATCTTTTAAAACTAAAAACTGGCCCATTGACAAAATTTCATTGAATCACAAAGACTTCCAATCTTCAAGACATTTTTAAAGAAATTTGATTCCCTACCTCTCCCAAAACTATATATATATGGAAAAAAGGAAGAAAAAGACATTGTAGCAGTACACCCTGATGAGTTAAAATAGGATTTAAAAAAACAATCAACATCACAACCAAAATAGAAACCACAGCCAACCTTGCTGTGATGTGTACTGATGGCTGTTTTCATGGTTTTCATTCACATCCTCATGATATCGCATGACATTCTTGCAATTACCCTACATAAGCAACAGTTTCCGACCGAATCAGCTATCCACATGAGAATTCTTCCTTCACAGACACAATTCCTCAGCGGCTAGTCAAAAGAATTTTCAGCACAAAAGATTTTAGTTCCGACATTCTAGAACAAGCTTTGTAAAATCCAAAGATGATAATTACTGTCTTTGGCTACAAAAGTGGAAATGAGGGTGGAGATTTCACCGCCCATCTTTGCTGTACTTTTTTCGCTTCCAGCAATCTGGATGCTCCAGTCTTTGCTGTTCGGCTTTTGTTTTGGCCTCTTCTTTCCATCTTTGACGTTCTTCCACAGACAGGTTGTTCCATGCCTCACTCAACTTGGTGCTTATTATTCTTTGAGAACAGAAGAAAAAGGTGTGTTAGAAAATTCACACAGTATTCATATCCCCCTATTGCAGAATACTTTCATCAAAGAGAAAAATATGAAGAAGAAGAAGAGCAGGATGAGGAGGATGAAGAGAAAATGAACATGAGGAGAGGCAAAAGAGGACAAGGATTCGAAGAAAGAGGAGGAGACGAAGAAGATGGGGGGAATAGCAATTTTGACTCACACTTCTTTTTTCTTTTTCTTCTTCTTCACATTGACTGAATAATTTAGACTGAGTATTACACCAGAATGTTGCATTCCATTCATTCATCCCTAGCTGGGATGTGGGACGTTAAGAAGACACCATAATATAAATACTGTATGCAGCTGAAGCTCCTCAAACAAAATATGTTGATTGGAGGGTGGCAAAATAGACAATCAATTAAGAGCCAAGAGCCAATCACCTTTTCCTATCATCATGCAGCAAATCAGTGGGATTCCAGAATTCATCAAGATCCCAAGTTCCAACAGCAATATTCATTTGAGAGGCACTGATTAACTTGCACTGCTTTTGACCGTAATCCTAGTCTTAATGAAAGTGTGCAGGTTTTATTGCTGTTCAAATTATAACCATTGATTGCCTGTACTATAAAACTGCACTGTGGGTTTTTGCCACCTGATACTGACATGTAAAGTAAACTGCTAATTATGTCTCCTTCCTAAAGACGGTCTTTATTTTATGCTTTCATTTGCAACATTTCAGAGATGTGAGATTGCAATGTTAACATTGATTCAAGAAGTGTTTCAAAAATATGTTCTTAAGATTGTTATTGTATTTAATCAAAGAGCTGACATTACACATACAAAATTCTCTGTCCAAAAAAGCTACTGGTATGCATTTAGATATATATCTTTCTCTTAATCAGTGAGTTCTTCGGAGATTGCCACATTAACTCAAACTAATGAATAATACCTGTTATTTAATGAAAACTTCTTATTATAGGCAGCTCGGTGCTTTTGGGCAAACAACAAAAATCCATTCATTGGACGTTTAGATTTTATTCCAGTCTGAAGAGGCTGACCTCCCCGATCATCTTGCCCTGCCCTGAGACGTCGAGATTGTCCTGATCGCTGGGACGACATTGAAAAGAACAAGTCATAAATGGTTATAACTCATCCTTTTATGTGATATAACCAAAAACATATAATCTGCTAGAAGACTTTTAGTCTTCAGATTATCCAAATGAAAATAAAAATAACCTACAAATGATGAACTGATACACATTCCTTCAATTTTCATTACCCTATAATTTTGTTTACTGTCAAGCTATCTAAATGCCTGATTGCATTCTTAATGGAATATCAACAGTTTATTACCAGGCTTATACGAAGTTAATTTGTATAATTTAATAAAATAATTGTATTTGTGGACATTTAGTCTGCATCTAAGAGTAAAGTAAATCTAAGTCCAGTTTGAAGACAACAAATGAAAGGACAGGCCTTAAAATTACTAATGAAATAGAGACCTGACGGACTGGTTATACTGACTCAAACTTGCAGGCTGCTGTTTGGGGACAGCTGGATTGAGATGTCACTTGCTGTATTCTATCCTTCAAGACAGTCAAGAAAGGCATTTGCGCATGGCATTGATGGCAGTCAATGACTCTACAATGTTACTCGGCTTAGTGGGGTTATTTTACAATACCAATATCTTATCAACGGTTGTTCAGACAAACAATTTGATTTCACTTTTGAACCCAGTGACCACATTTCTGGGCAAGCTCCAAGCAAGATTTTTTCCCCCCTCTCAATTATAAAATAATACTGCTTAAAAAAAAAAAGATAACTATCTAATCAGATTTGGAGATAGGGGAGAGGAAAGGATAGGGGTGTGGATGATAAGCCATTGGACGTTTCCATTGGTGGAGTGTAGATATATGTTGATACTCTATCATCTCTTCACGTTAAATCTCACAAAGGCCCTAAACAATCATTTAAAGGCTTTTTTTTTTCTCCATCAAAAGAAGAAGCATTAATTACTGAAGTACAATTTCCATCAACATTGTACGTCTTGTTTCTCATTACGCTGAAGGGGACAAATAGGCAGGATATTCATAGTTTTGTATCCTTCAGCTGTCTTCATTTTGAAAACAATAGTCAGACGGGCAAAGTATATTTGTAACCTAATGCCTTTCATTACTTACATCAAACAGGATACAATATAAAATATTCATATCAAATCATCTTTAAAGTCTGGTGTTGAAATATTATGACAACAACCATTGGATGTGTTTGGAGATTGGCAAGTGGAAAAGCATTCTTGAAAAAAAAAAATTGTTTTACCTGTGCCATGGTACTCAAAGCCATTGCTGCAGATGCCTCTGAGCTGTCAAATTGATCATTACAACTGAAAACAGACAAAAGTAGTTTAAATCAATAAGATTTTGATTTAAGTTTGATTGGGCAATATTTTATCATTCTGTGTGTGTGTGTGTGTGTTTCTCTCTCTCTCTTTCCTCCCCCCTTCTTCCCCCATCTCTCTCTCTCTCTCTCTCTCTCTCTCTCTC
>JAOWAY010141070.1:0-10653 GCA_028565895.1 Goniobranchus geometricus
ATGCACCATTTGCATTTTTGTGCTGATTTTTAATTTCGAATTGGTGATAGCAGGTTTGAGGCTATGAAATGTTTGTTCCGCCATCGCTATTCTTTGCTTTATTTCATGCATGTCTTTGCAGTCATTTGAGATGTTTGTTCCAAGACATTTGAATCTTTTGACTTGCTTTTTAGTTTCCCCTTTACCTGTTAATTTGAATATCAGATTGTCATCCTCTTTGGAAATCACCGTGCATTCTGTTTTTCTTACATTTAATCGTAAACGTTTTTCTTCACTTATGACGTCTAATTTGTCCAGCATTTGTTGAATATGTTCTGGCGTAAAAGCCATCAACACAGCGTCGTCTGTATAGCGTAGATTGGTAATGTTTTTACCACCGACTTTAATGCCATTCATATCATCAATCACTCTGAAGATAAATTCTGTGTACAGCTTGAATAGATCTGGCGACAGAACACAGCCTTGTCCTACGCCTTTACCGATGTTGAAAAATTGGGATGTTTCTTTGTCAACTTTGATACATGCTGTTTGGCTCCCATAAAGGTTTTGCACAAATCTGAGATCTTTGTGGTCTACGCCTAGATCGATTTACATTTGGAAAAGTGTTGCGTGTACGACTGAATCGAAGGCTTTACATTAATCTATGAAGCAGAGATATACCTTCTTTTGCTTTTCAATTGATCTTTGCATGATGGTCTTTAGTACAGCATTTACTTCCTTTGTTTTTCACGACGCCAAATTGTTCTTTTCCAATAATTTCTGGTGATATTCCATTTCGAATTCTTTTCATAATAATGCGTAGCAGGATTTTGGTCGGCTGACTCATAATACATATGGTTCGATGTTGGTCACAATCTACCGCACCCAGTTTCTTGGGTAAAGTTATAAATTCGGATTCTTTCAATTTGCTTGATACAACCCCTTTTTTCATTGATGGCGATAATCCCTTCGTTTAATATATGAATTCCAAATTCTCCCAGAGCATCAATCATTTCAATACAGATGTTATCCTGTCCAACAGCTTTACCGTTTTTCATGTTTTTGCATGCAGCTGCTACTTCATCTCTGAGATTTTTCCAATTGTTATTGTCTCTTCCTTCTGGAGGGATTGATATACTAACCCTACAATCATCAGTATACATTTTTTTAATATACTCAGCCAAACGTTGAACAATATCTTTCGCGTTCATTATGAGCTTCCCATTGGAGTCTTTCACTCATTTGCTTTGTGTCACGGTTCTTCCGCCTGTTAAGTTGTTTTTGTTTTTCTTTTTTTGGTTATTTTAAAAATAGATTCATGAAATTCTTTAGAGTTGTTGTTTATCCTCTTTTCCATGTCTTGGCACTCTGAGTTTATGTGCCTTTCTTTGGCCTTTATGCATTCTTTCTTAATTTCTTTGTCTGCTTGCCTGTACTCTATGGTGTCCTTTGGTATTTTACTGCGTTCGTTCATAACTTCCAGTATTTCCCGTGTCATCCATTTGTTACTTGATTCACGTTTCTTTACTGGAACAACATCATGAATTGGTTCTGTTAAACATTTTGTAAGGTCATTCCATTGGTGTTCAACATCTTCTGTGATTTTCATGGTTTCATACAGCCGTTTCGTTTCTTTGTTGTATTTTTCGCTGATCATATTATTTGACCACAATTAAACTTGTACTTGCGTTTAAAAAAAAATAAATGGTCATAAAGCACTCATAATGAATCGAAATGTATCAAATTTTTGTGGCAATATTACCAGTGTGCTTATTCTTGTGCTTTATCTTGGCATCCTTCCGTTTTCAAAATGTGAAGTCGACAAAATTCCCAGCGGCATTGTGCTGTCAGATTGCGAGACGTTTTAATGTGTCCCGAAGAACTTTGTTCCGTTTTGTTGCTTGTACTGACACAGGTCAGAGGTAAAAGGCACGAGAATAATGGCAGATGAAAACAATTTTCTCAATGTCCTAAATTTACTGTGAGTGGTACTTTCACGGCTAAATAAATAGCAAGGAAACGCGATTTAAAGTTTCAACAATTTAATGAAAATCAATACTTTTCGATAAAATACGTTCACAAAATTCTCAAAGGTCTGCCCCCGTTCACTTTCGCACCACACATTTATAGTGCTTTCAAAGAATTCTGTAGAATAGGAACATTGTAGAAACATTTCACTTATTCGACAAAAAAAAGAAATTTCCCAGAATATACAGAATGGGAACATTGTAGAAATATTATATCAATCATTCGACAAAATAGAAGGGCTAAACGAATGACGCAATACTTCTAAAATATACTAGTCGATGGGGGAAAACCCCTCATGCTTCGCTTCCCAAGTTTAAAATAAGCTCACACCGTTCACAACACAGAAAGCTCGGGCACGCCTACAGTCACAAGACTAGAGAACTACACAATACATGTACTTTCAGGCCATAAGAGTTACACGTTTTGATAATCGTTTAAATGAAGTTGGACCTTTCCCCGATCGACCAAAATGTGGCAGCCCAAGGGGGACAAGTCCCCGAATCGATCATACCATCAATAAGTACGATAATATGCCGTGTCAATTAAATCCATTCTCAGATGTTCAGAGGATCGCAGAATTCGTCTATATCGACCTACATGGAGCAACATTCTACCTTATGCACAGACACAATTATTGTCACCGTCCGTGGCTGTGGAGAAAGTAGAATAATGTTCATTTTTTATACTGACGAATCACGTTTGAATTAACCAGATTGATTGCAGGAGGCGAGTTTCTTGGCAGCATGGAGAGAGTTGTCACCCATATTTTGTCCATCAAGTTGCTGGCTTTGATGATGGAAACGTCAATGTGTGGTGGTGGACTTATCTCATCCATTGGTCATTAATCATGATAGCATGATAACATAATGGCGAGTCGGCACTGGAACGAAATCATAAACCCTTCTGTCACGGTGGATTATTTCAACGGGACAATGCTCGTCCACATGCCGCCAGGATCACCTGGAATCTGCTTCTTGGAACCGGAATCAAAGTTCTGAGATGGCCCTCTAGATTTCATGACCCGAATGTCATCGGACGTTCTTGGAATGGGCTTGACGCAAAGGTTGGGGATATACCACCGTCCACCCCAAATATGTCTGAGAATGCGTTACACCGCAAATGGGAAGAGAATACCCACAGGACAATCTTATACATTATCTGATCAGTGAGCCGTCGATGTGAATCTGTTTTTAGAGTTCGAGGGGATCTCACATCATTTGTATGTCGTTTGAAGGTTGGATTTTACCAGGTCAGTTTGAACAGCGCTATCCCTCTTGTCATAAATGTTTCTCCCGCATTCTGAGAGAGGGCGGGGGGATCGGATTTACTTATGATATCCTTCATACCTTGATGGCCATACTTCCTTTCAAATTGAATTACAAACCAATCGTTTCACTATATGTACCCACCGCCAGCCAGAGATAGGAACAAAGTATCCAATGGCGACATCCTTCCAGAAAGCAATGGGCAACAGAAATATCTTCATTGGGTACTTCAATATTGATTTTTGTGGTGAAAAATCTGGATCACAATGATGTCGTAAAATGCTTTATTTCAGCGTGTGACTGGTCTATCATGCGAGCATGGTCAGACTACTGATCTCATTATCATTTAAGATAGCTCTTCCTTATTTACCTTCATCAACTCTCCCGATGAAAATGTACACACATCGTTTAAAAAACAGAAAGAAAGAAAGAAAAAACAAAAACAAAAAACTACCAGTGACGTCAGGTGACTTTAATAGTGAAACCAGCTCAAGTAACCAGATGAAGATTTTAAAGAAAAGAGTGTTCTTCCTCCACAAAGAAAAAATGCCTTGCAGACAAAAGAAAAGTAAGTCGTGCGAACAGATGGTTTTTCAAATATTAATTTCCCAACATTCAATCATCAAGAGATTTCTTCAAGTCCTCAAATGAACTTCTTGGCAAAGAAAGTAAATCCCATTTATCCTCAAAGACCAAGAAAGCTGGTCACCGGGCATGATACGTTTTGGAATTTTTAAAAGAAAAGAGTGGCTTTTGCCTTCTCGTAAAATACCATGTGTGAATCTTCCATCGCCATTACCAACAACAATTGATGAAACATGTAACTCAACCTGCCCCTCAAATCAATTTGTCAGTCCCACAGCCTCTGCTTGTTGCTCTTATTTGGACGAATAAATTTTTAACTTTCCTCTCACAAGTCTTTCTGGCACTTCTGGTTTCTTCTTAGAGTATAACATTATTTTCTTACAACCGTGTGGTAGGCTTCAGCTAGATAATTGAACAGACAGTGGAACTTCTTGTGGCATATTTTCTTCTTTTATTTATCTCAAAGCGAGCACTTGCATTTTTCTCTGGCATCAAACCATATTTTACCTTCACTTGACTGCCTCCAAGTTCTAATAACCATCCAAAAATCTGTCAAAAAGAAGGAGCCCTTCAAACAATTTACGACACGTCACCTTACTCAGTGTACAAACGAAAATCTATCCAGAATAAGTCCAAATTTAGAGGGATGGTTGTCGAAGAATCAAAGTGGCATCCAACCAAACAGAAGCAGAATAGATGTTATGTGGCTACAAAAATGGATGGTCACAAAATACTCAAAGAAGTTGTAACATGTCCATACCGTAGCATTTCATGCAATTAACCGTAGTTACATCCTTGACATATACAGCCAATTGGTCGTATGTCTTGTCCAGTTTTTCATTTTAATTGAGTAACCCATAACATTTTATGTATATCTATTCTGGAATCTAGATCTAGAATCTAGATCTAGAATCTAGATTCATACCAAATAGTAGAATTTTTGTATTCACTTAGGCAATTGGTAATGAAGACGAGCTAAGAATAATGCGCTTTCTTCTGAGTACTACAAGAACATTACAGGAATATAATGGCTCCTCTAAGTCAAAACCCTTTAGAGGCAACAGTGGGACTCCCCTAATCCTCTTCTTTTCACGATCCATTTCCAAAACGCTCTTCAAGAGACTGGAGCCATATTGCCTGTACTTCTACATAATGTGAAAACGAAATCCCTAATGATGTAGCCTATGCCAACGATGTGATTTTATCGGATTCGACTACCCCAATATCAATAAACTATAGGAAAGTGTTCAAAACACCCATTAAAAATAAACATAGAGAAGACTCAATTCAGAACTCTATCAGGACAAGAAGAGGAGTGGAAATAACAAGAATGTCACGTCGCTCAGTGGCGATCAAGAGGGCGATGAAAGAAGAAGACGACTTTCCTCTGCAGCCCTGAACAAGATAAAACACCTAAAGATTAAAGGAAACAAGATCAAAGCCACAACAAAAACACGCCTCTGCTAAGTCTCTTTCAAAGACCATATTACTGTATAACTGCAGCACATTTACTCAACCCGAAAAAGAGAAGCTCAATACTTTTTATTGAAAGCAACTGAAACAGGCCCTAACATTAAGAGCCATAAAATCACTGACAAATCAATGTGTAGCCTCCACGGTCACATTGCAAGAAGAGAGTAAAGAAATCGCGGTTACAATAGCGACACGAGCCTATTTCATCCACTGTGGTAACATTTTTAAAGGCCGATCAGACAACGCTCACAATCGTCCTAAACAGAGGCCGCATTGACCACCTTTTGGACTCCATTCAATCAACGATTTGGATAAAGTCACCCAACTCGCACAAGGCAGAAGACGGTGGCGGAAACTAAGTACTGGAATCCAAAGAGCTGCCGAAGCGAAGCAGACGGAGCATTGGGACGTGATAGGGTATAAGAAATTGAAGAAAACAAATTCAGAAGAGGCACATAAACCAGTATTTTGAATGGAGACAAAACAACTTTTCGGCTACATTTAAACAAAATCAAAAAGGAAGTATCAACGGAATTGTTAAATTGAAAGTGAAGCATGGATGTTACGACCAAGAGGCTTGTAGAAAGGCAAATATCCAGAACGAACTATTGTGCCCCCCCCCCTTTTTTTCGGCTGATCATGATAAATGTCTCGTTGATGCTCTCGATTTCAAAACCAGGCAGCTAAATTAGTCTTGAAAAAGATAAAAGCAAATCATACATGTTAAAAAGATAAACTGGCTACCACAAAAAGCTTAGAATCATTAATTTACAAAACTGCCCTGCTCTCTTTTAAATGTATTCATAAGAATGGCTCATCATGTTTACAAGATCCATATCCATCATGTTTTTTTTTATCATCTAGCAACCAGTGTTTGTTGAAAATTCCCCCCAAAAGGTACTGTTAGGCTTGCTGAAAGGTCTTTCACCCACGCAGCTCGAATGCTGTCAGGTGAGTAAGTGACACTTTACCAGCAAAAGTTTTTTTTACAAATCTGAGCGAAGAGATCAAATTTCATACAAGAAGACAAGAACTACAAAAATTGTACCAGGACAGAAAAGCTAAAGACTTACCACCACACTACAGAGGACAACAAGTCACGGTACTTGATCCAGACTCACACGAATGGACAAAAGCTAGTTGTAAAAAACACTACCTCAGCCAAGAAGCTATGCGGTCCAAAGATATAACCATAAAAAGGCACTGAAAGCGCCTTCGCGAGCGGCCAGGATCCAATACCATTACATGTCCAAGTCGCCGAAAGCAACCGAGGAGAAACAAAATCTACACTGTTGCAGGTCGAGCCTCAATGCTCACCACAAGTGGTCAAGTCCTCACACTTACCACAACCTACCCATCCCAATACCAATACACGTGCACACAAACACGTAACTAGAAGCAGCCGTGTAGTGAGAATGCCTGTCAGGTACACTGAGTAGGAATATGCAATTAGTTAATAGGTCTACGCAGGGTTACGCAACAATTTCATATAAACAGTAGTTAGAAAGAGATCCTAGGATCAGTACATCCAGAACAGTTTATATTCATTAGGAATAAGGCATGTGAGTATGTTATGTTCACTAGGAGCTAACACGTCTCATCTTCTTTAACATTCTAGATCATTCTACACAAACAAACAAGATCTATAGTTCGTTCAAGCCGCAGAAGCACATTTAAGTTAAATTTTGTTAAATTTCGTTCCAAGTTATAGAGTCATGAACACTTTGACTTACACGAGAACACTGGGATTTCAACATTTTTTAAATCTAAAAAAGGGGGATGTAGTATCGATTATATCTTTATCCCAACTGACTTCAATACCCTTTGTAAACTTAGGGAATAAATGAGTAAGAGACAACAATGGCTTCTCTCAACCCCGCACGTCTCGTCTGATCTGTTGTTATTTATTAGATCTGTATCACAATAAGTTTGTATAACCCCAACACTCATTACAGAATTGGCTGTGCCCCAAGGTACTCTTCTAGGGCACTCCTTTTTCTAAGACACATCAATGTATGAGCAATGTGTACTGCAAAGTTGGGAAGAAGAATGGATAGTGGAATTCCATCGGCAGAAGTAACAGGTCCTTCAACAATCGAAATTCTTAATACACCATACGTAATGAAACAGTTCGATGTGTGGAGGATGTTGGGTACTTTGGAGGGACAGTGTGGTAAGATGAGATGTCTCCAAAACAATGAAAAGGGCAAATAAAGGAACCATGGCATTTCTCAAAAGATAACTCCATCACTGCCGTGACCCATTGAAAGAGAAATGCTTCGAGACTTATTTGAGTATAGCAGCTTAGTCTGGGCCCATGCGTCAGAAGTGAAATTAAAGAGCTTGAGAAAGTTCAACGTTAGGCTGCAAGATTTGTGACTTGCAATTATGAATACACGAATGTCACAAGCTTAATTGATCGCCTAAATTGGATATCACTGGAAAAAGGAGATTAAAGAACAAACTAAGCGTCTCACATGAGGCACTTAATTAAAACTTAACAGTACCAACTAATCACCTCAAAGTACCTAACATGCAAAGACACGGGTTGAGCTTGGGGTTTATTGCTACAATAAATTCAAGAAACACACCTAGATTAAAGTGAAGGCAACTTGGTCGAGTGATATTGCGCTGTCTCTTCATGGCAAGGCGGTGGGTGCCGATGCAGAAGTCCCGCGTTCGATCCCTACTGGTGCAGGATTTTTTCATATGTTCTTCCCTTTGTATTGTCTTGTCTCTGTCCAACTGGGGTTTCACTTTAATCTCTGTATGTTTCTTGAATTTATTCTAACATTCAAAGCAGGAGATATTATTCTTTCGGGGGGGGCACACTTGGCCGAATGGTTAAGGCGTCGTCTTGGGATCGGGAGGTACTGTGTTCGATTCCCACCAACGACGACTGGTGTTTTTTCCTTGTGCAAGACAATTTACTCTTATTGCTTCAGTCGACTCGGGTGCTAAATGAGTACCTAGCAATACGGTTGCGCTGAATTTGCTGCATTTACTGTATACTGTTCAATGGTAGTGCAGACCATCGGATAAGTATTGTAAAGCGCTTTGGTGCTGTGCTTGAACTGAGGAAAGCACTATATAGATTTAAATGCAATGTTTATCTTTAAACTCAACCTTCAATTTCGTGATTCCGAACCCCAGAACAAATGTCTATTTGCGCTGGTTCTCTCCTTCTACTATCAGACCTGGAATGGTTTCTCTTTCTGAAATTCTTCTAACTACAATGGAGCTAGGCCTAAACAGTATTGCACACTTTATGGCTCACAGGGGCGGGGGAGGGGGGGAATATTTCTAATTATACACAATTTTTATTTCCTTTGGAGTAAATGTATCTTGAAGCAAATCTATGAACAGTGTAAATTAGACCTTTTCGGCTTTTTTTAGTCAGTTGAATTCAAGGATGAAGCCATTTTGCATTCATCCATTACTTCTAACGAACAACTTCCTGTCAAGGCTCTTCACCCTTCTTTAGATGATCTAAATATGTAAAGAGCATGCCTACTTTATGGGGTGCTGCCCAGTCTATGAAGTATCTATCAGGGGGGCGGTTTTGCGGACGACCCATAAAATAGCCTACTCTTTATCAACCCATATGGCATCAACCCATAAAGTAGCCTACTCTTTATCTAGATATCTGATGTAAACAACATAGGAATAAACGAAGAAAAATACTTTACTTGGCCAATAAAGTTAAAGTCTAGAACACCAAAATTTACAAACTACGCTTATTATGTTACAGTCGGCCTACTATAGATTCTAGAATCTATCTAATTCTACACTTAGACAGTGGACAGAGTTTGTTAGTATTTGTTTTAGACTGTCAAAAGTAGTTAGATCTAGGGCTAGATCTGAGCATAGAAGAAGAATAGTTTGTCGTTTTTGGCTTTCATCTAGATCTATCAAAGTGTATAGGCCAGGTCATGTATTTACAACTTTATCTTTGTTTTATGTTGCTTATATCTGGCCTAGAACAAGAAAAGGAGGAGAAAAGATACAAATTAAGACAAAAGACTGGACATGTAGATCTAGATCTGTCATCTAATCATGCTGTGGAAAGCTGTTCGTGCATGCTTGATTCCTCAAAAACGAAGGAGAGGGATTAGATAGATCTATCATAGTTTGGTGGCCAGCGAAGCAAAATATATGATTTCTTTTTTTTTCATATGATAACTGAGCGAAACACAATATATCAATTTTGTTTCTTACAAGTGATAAGTAAGCGAAACACAATAGATCTATATGAATTTTTTTTTCTTTGGCGTGATAAGTAAGAGAAGCGCAATATATTCATTTTTGTTCTTTCGGGTGATAAGTAAGCGAAACACAACAGATATATCTATATGAATTTTTTGTCCTTTCGCAGGAAAAGTAAGTGAAACGCAATATATTTATTTTTGTTCTTTCGGATGATAAGTAAGCGAAACACAATAGATCTATATTAATTTTCTTTTCTTACGGGTGATAAGTAAGTGAAACGCAATGAATTAATTTCTTTTTCTTTTGGGTGATAAGTAGGCGAAACGCAATGTATTAATTTTTTTCTTTCAGGTAATAAAAAAGCGAATATTTTCTTTCTGGTGATAAGTAAACGAAACACTATAAATTAATCTTTTTTCTTTCAGGTGATAAGAAAGCGAAAAACAATATCGTTGTTGTCATGATAAGATTGGATAACTCCATAAATCAAAAATTTTCAGGAGGAGAAAAAAAAATTATTTTTTTTTGGCTCGAAAAGACAATGACAGCTCAAAGGGTTCATGGATTTTAAATCATTATGTATCTTTACACAGATTCCTTTGCTAGATATCGATTTAATGTAAGCGAGCCTTTTGTTGAAAATGATTTTATGATTTTGCACACGCTTGTCCGATTTTCAAGTCGTGATAAGAACGGATAACGACCATGGTTGGCGGTTATTTGACTTTATGGCGACGTTGTCAGACCGTGGGATGGACCTAACTGTGCATATCGTAACTTACATCACGTTTACCTCTTCGATTTGCCAGCTATTTTGAAGTTTTTAAAAAATTAAAACTTTCAAAACACCAGTTGGCCCCTACAGGCCATGTGTAGGATTTTCTGTAGGATTTTTTTCTTGTTGTTTGTGGGATTTTGGGGGTTGTTTTTGTTTTTTTTAGTAGGTTGGGTTGTTGTTGTTGTTGTTTTGTTGTGTTTTTTTTTCTTTTGTTTTTTTTGTTGTTGTTGTTGTTGTTCTTGTTGTTGTTTGTAGTTGGGTTTTTTTGTTTGTTTGTTTTTTTTTTTTTTCTGTTTTTATCTTTTTATCAAGTTTTAATACGAAATAACGTTGAAA
>JAOWAY010141181.1:0-10653 GCA_028565895.1 Goniobranchus geometricus
AAGTAAAAAAAACCCACAAAAAAACAGCATTTTGTGACAAACGCCATTAAAGAAAAATATGATGAAAAACATCAAGAAAAACCACAAAAACTGGGCATGAGACTTCAAAACATAGCTGTATCACAAGCCAGACTTCTCTGATCTTCCTTTTTGTATTTTTTAGAATATCTTTTATACCTGGAGTTCACTTTTGGAGGGTCATTTATGCTCCCTTTTTGTGCTCAGCCTTCAAGCATCTCATACAGTGCCAGCGCCGATTATTTTACAGCAGCTAGACCGGCAGGACCACCATTGAACACCGCAGCGAGCTTTTGAGGGAAGGGAATGCCTCTTCACAGCATTGGGACCACACATTGTGATGAAAATACTTATTAGGATTTTGTGAAGCCCTCAGTTCTCCCCCTCGCCCGTGCTCTACAAAACGGCAAATGGTCTCCGACTTTGCCTCTTATGAAGGCAGAGTGTAACAGCAGTAAACGATACCAAATACTCGAGCCTAATGAAGGATGAAAGGCGTGTGCCCGCACTTTTGAAAGACAAAGTTGTGTTTTCTCTTAAATTGATATACAAATCAATGGACCACCCATATCTAAAACAATTCGTAAAAAATGAAATATGCACTCAATCCACTCAAATTTACTTGAATCTTAAAGAGAAATGATATCTCTTGGTCAACATACAAAAATCCAAAAATGGATCTTTTGGTCAAAAATTGACTCTCCAGGTCCCGTCCACCCTTTAATTGCCGCCATGAGCAAAGGGCTATGTACATGCTGAGGTAAAATGGAATCCACCCTGGCTGTCCCCTACGGCTCTTTCCCAAGTGCTGGCTGAGCTGTGAATCGTGTTTGTGTTTGATAAGTGCTCATTGACCATTAGGTTGAAGAAAAATTGAATCTGCTGTTGCTTTGGATCCCCCGCCCCTCCCCATAGAGCTGAGCTGCAAGTTTTATCTTTACATTGTGCATAGACGTTGGATGACCAATCATGCTGCCCATTTTATATCTAAAGGTTCTTTCAGGATAAGTGATCCAAACTTTTGATATCATCTTATCTTTTACAGCTGCTGACACCACCAAATTGATCCAGGAGGAAGAGATGGAAGAGGGCCCCGTGAAGTGGCCAGCAGTCCGCCAGTATATTCAGTGCTTTGGCGGCTATGCAGTCTTCCTTCTTGTACTCCTTTGCTTCTCTCTACCAGTTGCTGGGGTTACCACGGCTGGCTGGTACTTGTATTACTGGCTGAAGCAGGGAGGAGGGGTGAGTGATTGGCATTGATCTTGTCCTAATTCAGTCCTATAGATGTTAATTTTTTGTCTTTTTACACTATAGATATTTACTCCTTTTACTCTTAAGATATTTTCACTTTTTGCATACTAGATGTTGTCATTGTTTGTCTTAGAAAAACTGGAAAGAGTCATAAGAATAATTCTTACAGGGTTGTGTATTTATTTGATGTCTTTATAACATAAGTTTTTATAGAGATACTGTTAGAGTTTTTCTCCATTAAAAGTCATTTTGGGTCCAATGAAATACACCGTAGGTTGTGTCTTTACAAATTGTTGAAACCAGATACTTTCTTCTTTATTTTTTCAGAATGCCACAATCACACTGCCAGACAATTCTACTGTCCCAAGTAGAGGGGTTGTTGATCATCCAGACAAGACAAAATATTTACTCATTTATGCTGCCTTCCTGCCCATACTTATCATATGTCTGTTACTGCGGTCAATTGCTATAACAAAAGTAAGGGTAGTAGAGTAAGGACATGTTCATGCGCTGCCATTTAATTATTTCATTTCTCACACCATCTTTTTCATGTTTCCCAATCCATCAATTGAAACTCTCAGTGTTTTGAACTCTTTTGGTGAAAAGACATTTTTGCCGTCCAGATTCCTGAGGTAGAAGCTACATTAAGTATACATCTAGTGATAAAGATATGCATGTACTTACCAGACAGATAGTTGTTTTTCTGTCCAGATGGACAAAGCAAACATTGATCACTTTTCAGCTAGGTAGGCTGTTATGTAAAGACATGTCTCAACCTGCCAGGGACCTGACAGATGGAAAGGTGCTTTTCTGCCCACCTGGACAAAACAGTGTCCAGCTGGGTAGGCCACCAACAAATGACATGCTGCAGAGATATGACAACAGGAAAAACAAGTTTAGACCGACATGTGTCCTAAGTCTTTTATCGCTCAATGAATGTTATGAAAAAACTGAGTCAATTAACTCAGTGATATGCATCTCACCAATGTGGTGATGGTGAATAAGGAGACTTTCCTTGATTCGTTTTGTTTGATCAGCTTTGAATGACTGGGCTTTGGCTCCACCCCTTAACCCACAAGATTACACATTTTATGTTCAGCAGTTGATGATTTATTGTGTAATTGACAGGCTTGATAATAATGATTTTATTGGATTTGATCATGTGCATGGCCCTTTGTGGGCTTGGATTTGATTGTTTCTTAAATGAGAGAGTGGGATTCTCGAGTAAATATATAATGTCCTTTGTTGTCCATCTACGTGCAGGGTCTGTCTAACAGCATGAAATTTCAATCTCTGCAAGGGCGTGTTGTTTGAGTACTAGTACTGTACTAGACCATTTTCAACAGTTTATCACTTTGCGCAAACTATGGCACTTGAATGCGTTCATTTTATTTTTGAAAAGGTGGCAGCAGTGATGTACTTCTTTAGTGATTGTATTTAAGCAACTTTAAATTCATTTTACCCAAAGACTGCATCCCCATGCACAGAACCACTGTCATGCCTTTACTTCTTTCTTGAAAAGGACAAATACTTGGACATGTTACATTTTTCCTTTAACTGTATCATTTTTGTGTCAGCATTTCTATTGACAAGTCATCACCCATGTACAGAGCCATGACCATTACAATGAGGTGGGAACATTGTGACTTGAAATGAACAATGATCTTTTGATGAATTGTCTTCCCTTGCTCTCCTCAAACCAAAAAAAAAAAAAGAAAAGAAAGAAGGAAAGAAAGATAAAGGCTGAAAAAAATTCATTGCATAGTTGAAGCAATAAAGAATTTTTGAATTTTATTAGAATTTGTTTCATTCATCATACAAAAGCAGTTTTGTTTAAGGAATTATTTTGTCATTTTGTATACCTTTATTGTTTGATATGGTTTTATTTTTGTTTTTGTTTGTTGTTCTTATGCTGAGCATGTTATGTAAAGGGTTAACTATGGATGATATGTATGAAGATATTCTATGATCATAGGTATTTATATATGTAAACTGGAAAGAGACAGACAGATGTAGACAGATGAACAGGAACACATGCACAAAGACAGAATGTTAGGTGAAAAAGATTTAGAGAGACAATAAGACATGTTGAGGGATATTGAGAGATACAAAGAGAGTAGACACACAGATGTAGAGAGTTGGGCTAGAGAGTATGAGCCAACTTCTTTAAATCATGATTCTTTAATTTCAGGCAAGTCTCACAGCTGCCTCCAATCTTCATCTCAAAGCATTGAGCAGGATTCTACAATGTCCAATGTCATTCTTTGATTCGACCCCAATTGGGCGCATCCTGAATCGCTTCTCATCAGATTTAGATGAAAGTGAGTCATTTTGTCTTTATTAAATAATCACATTACACCAATTTTACCATTACTTTTAGATCTAGATTGTTTCAACTAAATAGGAAAATTTAGGGTGTTTTAAGCAACCATATGTGACAGGAGGTAGGACATTTGAACCTAATCCTTGTTTTGATAACAAAAATTAGTTGTAAGAAAATCAAGAAGGTATGTAAGTGCTTTACCACTGTAAAAGACTAAATGAAATGAAAGAAGTGCTGACTGATGCTGCTTGTGAAGATGAAATTTAAATTTTAAAAATATTTTTTTCACCCTTAATGTTCTGGTTAATACATTTACAAGCTTTCTGAACCACCTTCCCACTTAGCTCACCAACTGAAGAAACTTTATAAAAGCTTTGTGATCCCAGCCTTGGAGATATTATCCACATCTGCATTCATTGTATCTATCTAAAGTAAGACGTTGGGACCAAACTTTCGCGAAGTACTTAAAAATGTCAATCTATCAAAGCATTTGAGAAAAACCCTGAAGAGGTTTACTGTAGCAAACTCATATGAAAGTGAATATACAAGGCTTTTGTTGGTAGACTTAGCATAACAGGAAGAAGAAGAAGAAGAAGAAGAAGAAGAAGGCTCGGTGGTGCTGATGGATCACATCAGTAATATAGATTTTGATATGATATACCCACCACTACCTAGATGTTCAAAATCTTTTATTGAAAATCAGATGTTGAGACCATGGCAAGATAGTCAGCATTTTCAGCTCATAAGTACAAATCACATTTGCACAGGGGAACCCTGAGTTCATTGTCTGTCACAGTCAAACTATTCATTCAAACTTCTTTCATTGTAGGATAAGGGGGCAAGAAAATGAAGAAAAAAAATCAATTTCTTAAATTCAGTTCATGGCTCGGATTAAATTTCATGCCTTTGGCTTGTGTAAGTAAGTGCATTGCCCACAACCACCACAAGATTCACCCTGACTTGTCTTTTCTCCCCATGGATATTCTGAACATTCATTCAAAGGCCCATGTTTTTGACACTTTGAAAATCTATTATAGAAGAAGATTATATGACTTTAAAAGATAATGATCAGAATGATGTTCAGAATCAAGAATGTTTTTGACACTTTGAAAATCTATTATAGAAGAAGATTATATGACTTTAAAAGATAATGATCAGAATGATATTCAGAATCAAGAAAATCTTATATTAATGCAAATTTAGGTAGAACACATTACTTGAATTGTTTTTTTTTAAAAGCATTTTTCAATTGTTTCTACCACTACAGATCTGGTCCAAGTTTTGACATGTTTGATGATAATTCTGTTTAGCTTCAGTTACTAAATTATCAATGATTTTCAAGTATTGTTGCACCCTACCACTCTTTCTTTCTCCTCTGCCAGTTGACACAAGACTTCCTATGAATGCTGAAATATTTCTCACCAATGTTTTACAAGTGATAGCTGCAATAGCCATGATCATCTATGTGTCCCCGTGGTTTGCACTGGCCTGCATCCCTCTAGGAGTTGTATTCTTCTTCCTCATGTTCATGTTTCATTCCTGTGTGCAAGAATTGAAAAATTTGGACAATGTAACCCGATCTCCAGTGATGAGTCACATGGCTGCCACTGTTCAGGGTTTGTCCAGCATATTTGCCTATCAAAAGATGCAAGATTTTCTGAAAAGGTAGGTCATATTTGAAAATTCATGACTGACTGTTTGCTTCATCAAATTTTAATCTACTTTTGATTATAAGATATGATGCAAAATTGTCCTTACTCCTGTAATAGGTTTTGATAGGCTGTCGTATTTAGATATTTATGGAAATACAACATGAGGATGGTCTTAATGGAAGTGTCATTTAATGATGGTCTTTAAGCTTTTCTTGGCATGGAATAGTGTGAATCCTGAAAGTAGCTAGCAGAATCACTAAATTGGAATAGATCAAATGGAAATCTCAACCGTTTCAAAGTCGTAGGCACTCTCCCTTTCTGATACAGATCACGACCTCCTCCATAGATTCTTTGAGTTATGAAAGAAAACAGAGTTTAAATGCAATCTTTGATTTGTCTCAGCCCAAATGAATGTCTGGTACAGGTCTCAACTTAAATTCATGGGAAATTTTCACTGGATAGTATATATTTCAAACTTTTAGCAGTTGTTTCCAGTGAAAGGCATCTTATTTATTCATCTCAGCTTGTGTTAATGCCCTTGTGCCACAGTTGTATGTGAGAATGAATTTTCATAAGGGATTTGTATAATTTGATGCTGATGTTTGTTTTCATCTTGTCTTCCCTTATCCATATTGTCGTAAGCTTGTTGAGGGCAACATTGGACAGTTGTTTTCATCTTTCAATGTCTTCTACATCCCCTATCAAGGATCACACTTTCTTTGTAGATTTCCAATTTGTCTCATGTCTACTGATGGCTATTTATTCTGTTTTCCTGATGTTGACGTTAAGGTGGTATTTCTTCTGAATTTTCTGAACTTCGACGATGTTAATGAAGTCGAGATCTATGAAACCTACATCATCTGCATATGCTATCTCTCATGGTAATATTTCTTCTATTCGTGGTGTTGGATTCCCTACAGCAGGTCATTTTTCTCTAAGAGCATGTTCAAGATAGATGACGAATAATACTGGGATGAGTCTGTCTCCTTGTGATGTACCAACATTGTTTGTAAATGGGATTTGTATGTCGGTTTTGTTTTTTCTTTTTGTTTATCTTTGTGTTGCTTTGTAGGTATTGGACTAATCTTAATTCGTCTTCATCTATAATATTTCCTGTTTCTATTACTATAGATATATCATACTCAGTATCAATCAATCGTTTGATGCAAAAGGTTAAGGTCTAGATCTACATCAAGGTGTAACAGGTTGTTGTGATCAACCAAGTGATTTATCTTGGGACTATTTGACCTGATTTGCAGGTCCAGATGCATTACAGTATTGTTCATTACATCATAAGACTGTTCTGAAAATGTAATGTACTCTCCTGTCATTAAAAAGAGACATTGTTTTTTTCTTCTCTTCATCATGATTTTCTCATATATCCTCTGAAATTGATGAAAAAGGGTGCACATTAGCGTTTAAGATTGGTTGTAATGTAAGGCCTGGGGCCCAAGTGGGAAATATTAGTACAAAATAATGTCAACAATATGTATAATTTTTTTTAGCATCGCACTTTTTATTGTTTTTTTTCCCTAAGGCACTGTGAGTTGCTCAATGCAAATGCAGTAGCTGTTTTCCTGTTTTATGCTACCAACCGCTGGATTGCGTTTTGGCTGGACATCATCAGTGCCATCATCATGTTCTTAACTGGCCTTTTCATTCTGGCCACCTTTGATATCCTGAGTACAGGGCTAGCTGGTCTGGCCTTATCATTTGCCGTACAGGTAAGACAAAATTTGCTCATTTTCACTTGGGCTAAGACCACCTGTGTAAGGCAGTCACTTGTGTCGGGGGTTAGATTCCTGTTCCCACCATTGTTTTTAGTCTCTTATTTTCCAATATATGTGTCGGCCAATGTGTGTCATAGTGCTTTTGAACGCTGATATGAAAATGACACTTTTGATAACTATCACACGGCGTACGCAAGAGCACTCACTTAGTTCTTCGCAAGGCTTCGGCCCTCATGATCTGTTGACCCCAATTCAACCAGCGGTCACGACAGGTAGCAGCTCACATGCTTAAAATGGTTATGATCAAACTCAAGTTTTCTCCATCCCCTTGTTGAAAATCGATCGTGAAATGTGATCTGTTCATAGAGTTCTTATTACAATAATGCGAAACACTTGGAAGTAGGCGCTATATTTACGCCTAATATGTAATATTTTAAGGAACACACGCATTTTCAAGTATTTTAAGGCAGGTTTAAGGCAAATGTAACATTGATTTTTTTCACATCCTCTTGTCAATTGAAAAATTGAAGTGCGGCTGGAGAATAAAATTGAAGCTATGTCATTGCGATACCTCAGGCCAACTCACTGAAAGCGTCTTTAATTGCTAACAGACCTGACAACCTTTAAAAGAAAATCCGGGGGTTTTTACATTATTACCGTATTAGGCACAAGGTTTGCTTAGAAAAAGGAAGCCAAGGGTCGATTAATTAAGTATTGTAATATGCATGCATATTGAGTACCCTTCAACTACGACCGTCTTTGCTCATGCCTGTTGTCTTGTTTTCTGTGTTTGGTTTATCAAGTTTGCATAGATATTGTACAATTTTTTCTTTCTATGGCTTATAGCTATGAACATGCTAAGCTTCTCCAAATTGTTCAAATAATATACTGTGCTGTATTATTTGGGTCTACAAGGTGTCACCAATAATTCCAGCAGATTTTGATCAGTGAGTTGCCCCTAAAATTCAGCAGGGCCTGTGTGGCCCCAGTACTGTGGCGATTGGTTTTCAAAAAAAATTTTGAAAATGTCATTTACATCCCTGCAGAGAGTGGCTTCTCAATTTCTTGTTTACTCCGTCTACACTGGCAAAGTGGGTGTACTTTTCGATTGTACCCCCAGTAATGTGAGCAGCTAGTCAAATTGCACCGTTTATATAATAGCAATTTTTCCCCCTAAAAATGTTTTTCCAAATTTCATTAATCAGTCCTTAATCTTACATTTGTGTGTACTTTAAACTTAATCTTATATTTCTTTGAAAGGGTGCCTTTTTGTGTACTTGAATCATACATGTGTTTGAAAGGGTATCTTTTTTTGTGTGTGCACTGAGTCATGTATTTGCAGCTATATCTCATTGCAAATTTTACCAACATTTTTGCAAAATTTGCGTACAATTTTTTCTTTTAAATCCAAAGATTATGAAAAAGCACTTTGCTGTTGGCAGTGATAATGAGCTAGGCAGAAACAGTCTGTGAATGTACTAAAGTTGACATGTGGAGGGCATACTCTGCAAGCTGACCCATTTAAAATGACTCTGATAGCCCTCCAAGCCGGTGGACCACCTCTCTGTCTTTCCCCTAACATAGATTGATCATATCTTCATTTGATCTTTTTCAGATGTCAGGATTGTTACAGTTCACCACTAGATTAGCTGTTGAGACAGAGGCAAGGTTCACTTCTGCTCAGAGAATTCAACAATTTGCAAATGTAAGGGACATACATGGGCTGCTTGAATCAAAATATATGATTCCTTATAGTTTATGCAGTATAAGAATAGGTTTTTAAAAATGTTTACATATATATTTACTAAGAAATTATATTTCTCCAAGAAAAACTTATTTCATCCATTATTTTTTCATTCATCATTTTTTTTTTCCCACACACATCAGACTGATGAACAAGAAGCATCTATAGACATGGCCAAGGTAAAACCTTCAGAAGAGTGGCCTCCGTCTGGAGAAATTGTGTTCAAAAATGTCAATTTAAGATATCGCAGTGGTCTCCCATTGGCTCTAAAAGGCCTTGACTTCACCATTCAACCAAGTGAAACCATAGGTGTAGTTGGAAGGACTGGGGCAGGTGAGTTAACTTTTATCTTAATGCATTTCCTTAGGATGAAGTTTTTTTTGGAAGTTTGTAAGGGCCACTTTATGTCTCTGTCTCTCTATTCTCACAGTCTGAAGAATTTTTATTTTAGAGAGCCATTATGTCATTGTGCTGAACTATTTTGTGGCATGAGTCATACTTGCATGCAAATCAACTGCTTTCTATCAAGTCCAATATTGAGTTACGTGTCTTTTTTAGACACTAGAACTTCTGGGTGAATTGTAATTCAATTTGTAAGGTTCATATCTCATGCTTATTTGATTCTTTCCTCATGAGCAAGGAAAAGACAGAAAAAGCAACAAAAACAACTGTGATTTTTTGACATACTGTCTGGACAGCTATTGTTTTCATGCATTATGCCTTTTATAATTGATTTTCTATCTTTGGATTTTTCTCTCTGAATAAGAATAGATTTACTTGAAAAACAGTTTGTGCATGCAAATATTTCCAGCTTGTCTTAGAAAGTTTACACTGTTTGTTGATAACAGTAGTAATCTAAGTAATATATATTCGGGTAGTCAAAAAAGGAATGCGAGTAGCTCTCTCCTGACCACATTAATTTTTCAAATGATATCAAATTTGGCACATGATGCATCAAAGAGTCTTCTCGAATCAAAACGCTGAAATCAATACCTCCTTTCAATTTTTGTGGCTCTGATGTAGTTTCAAAATAGCTGCCTCTTGGAAAGCCATCAAAAGCAACTTGAGTTTTGAATTTCTCCTTTAAGAAACACCGAATAACATTCATAAATGGTTGGTTTAGAAATGTTTACAAAGATCATACTTTAGATTTCAGCAATGTATACAGGTGGTACATACGCATACATACACGTAACGAAGACTGTGAAGAGCAACTCCAAATATTGTGATATAAGTCTTGTTCTGGAAGTCCATCAGTTAGTGTCAACATTTTCTATAGACAGAAAGCAAGTCAACTGGTCAGGCACAACCAGCAGATTTCAATTGATAATCTTGAATCCGAGTTGGATGCAAAGCTTGGGAATGCACATTGTCTAATTGATTCACTTTGATAATTCTGGTGGATACACAAACAACTGTCACTCAGTCAAAAGATGGGAAGAGTGGACTGCTGTATTGGTCTGCTGCAACTTCCTGACAGAGATTGAATCAGTGTTGCACAGAATCATCCGGTGTGAGGAAACAAGGATTCATCATTATTTTCAGACTTTCACCTCTGGGTCACTTGAAAGAAACCATTGATTGGTCAACATTTTGAAGATGACAAAGATGTCAAAGCGGCTGTTAAAACTTGGCCAAAGCTACAGCCTGTTACCTTTCATTAAGCCGACATAGGTGGCCTTACTAAATTCTTGAACAAGACACAGACTTTAGTGAGGAATAGAAACTTGTTCCTGAGATCCTTAGTTACAATTTGAGGTATCTGATATATGTCAAATCTTGTTCGAGGTTACACATCCTCTGCCATTACTTTTTGTTAGAGCTGTATCGTACTCGCTATTTTGGTGTCTCATGATAGGCAACTCACCTGGGACAAGTGAGTTGCGGACGGATTTGAGGCTTGTTATGAATCTGAAACAACAGGGTCACTGCCTC
>JAOWAY010141292.1:0-10653 GCA_028565895.1 Goniobranchus geometricus
AACATGCCTGCACCTTTCCATCTCATTTCAGATATTCCCATTATGTTGATTCTCATTCTCTCCATTTCTCTTTTGATATTGTCTAACTTTCCCTTTTGTGCCAATGTTCATTCCATGTAGCAATCTTCATTTGGTCTTTCAACTTCATCTTGTACACATTCATTTGATGACGTTATAATATGACAATCTAAAAAAGGATACATATCCCACTGGATTTGGAGAGAGGGGAGGGGAAAGGTGTAGATGATACGCGCCGTCTCCCTCAGGGCGACCACATAGAGAAAGCCGGAACTTAAGCAACAAGATCTACACTGAAATACGTCAGTAGGTGTCGGTTTGCCTCCACATATAGTCCACCTATTGCGTTGCCACTTTTTTAAAAGCTTGCCATTGCATAGAATAGTCTAGGCCTAGATCTTTCTATAGTGTAGAGATGGATGGAGGGAGAAACTAAGAAAGAGTGACAGAGAGAAAGAGGAAGGGAGAGTGTGAGAGCGAGAGATGATCATGATATATGTATCATCATCATTGCTATGCATGTTATCATATACAGGAATGCTGAAATACTTAACATTTGTGAATAGATTGATTTTTGTATCTTCCCACTCCATTTCTGTCCATAAGGTCGATCATATTCCTATCATAATGTAAATTATAACATTTATCCCAAGTAGGGCTTCTTTTGTACACACATGCAATGAGTACCTCCACATCCACTTCGGCATACACAGCCAGATATGTGTGTCGATCTAGATGCAAACAGAACTACAGGCCTTGGCTCCTCAAAATCACACTCATCTAACAAACAAGTACCGAGTTCTAACACATTGGGCCTGAGGACAAAAAATCACCCCACAGCACAACTGACATTGAATGATGCATTTATTTGGGGGTGGGGTGGGGGGTGCGCTAACAATAACCACACAAATCTGAAATGTTTCAGAAAATGTAATTCCACTCTTGATGCTGAATTTAAAAATGCATTTAGTTTTATTTAGTCTAGGTGAAACACCAGCTTTGAAATGACGATTTAAAATTGTCCTTAGTCCAGTCGGGTGACGTCTTGCACAACCCCGAGTTGGCGATGGCCTTTCGGCATCAGAAAGTAGTTTGGATTTCGATAAAGCCGACAATGCCGGTCGGTATTCAAAGTCGCCTGCAGTCTGCCAGCTATATGTGTGGCAAGTTGGAAGTCGTATATGGAAATTTTCATGCCTAATGGAGTCATGAAATCGGCTTTCTCTATGTTGCTGGCCTTAGAGTGTGGATATTATGTAGGCTGAGAGACTATGTTGTCTCTTCATGTTATTTCAATTCTACTCTAAAAATTTGCATTATGTCATTTAGATCTCAAACTTTTTTTTAAAGATTTGGAACAAGTCCTGATCAGTCAATCAATGATTTTAACTTCCGTTTCCTAGGGAAAACAAATAGCAATTGTGGTACAGTTTTGAAATCTTCATCTGTCTTCATTTTGGAGACAACAGTTGGATGGGCTTGGTAATCTGTGGCCTAAAGCAATATTTCCTTTCAGTGAAAATGTAAGAGTGATACAGTCTAAATATGAAATAATCTGTAACTTCTTTTTGAGTATAACCCAAACCAATTATAAGTAGTTCCAGTTTTTTTATGAAATTGTGCACTCCGGACAAGTCCATGTCCAGGGAACCATGAAAGTAAGGTCTTTTTGCATGAAAATTAGCTCACGCGCATTGCATTCAAATGACACAAGAGTGTATACAGAGCTCTCTGCCAGACACATCATAGGGAAGGCAAACTATGTACCATGGCACCAGAGTGTATTTATTGCCTTCAGCAGCTCTTTTGACAGGCAGCAATAATGCGCATCAATTATTGATACAGTATAAAATCTGCTTGTATCGACAACCGCTGTATCGTTATATATCAAAATGTTTTCCAATGACAAAATTTTTCTTTCAATATTTTCACTTAATAGTTTCCTTTAGTTTTATATCGACTTTTTTTCTACCTTCTCTGCTGTATCGGTTCCTATATGTACCCACGGACACAATACATTGTCATACATTTAAATTTTCAACACTGATGGTCAACAAATTCTATCTAGTCCACATATCAGCCAAGTTCTAGGCCTATACATTAGATCTTAAATGTTCTTCTCACACCACCTCCCTACCATTGATCTTCCCAGGTTTTTTTCTATTTGCATTTTTATTAATCAACATTTTTACATAACTTCATATCCATTTCCCAAACCATGTCGATATAAGCAGATTATACTGTATTTGTAATTTGAAATTACAATTGATGTTTTCATTCAACATCATTAGCAGAAGCTAAACATCTGCCATCAAAGACAACTCCATACAGTTTTAAATAGATCTATCAGGTATCCAACAAGATAAAAAAAAAAAAAAGAATCCCTGGACAAGAAAACCTAAGAAGTCCCTTTATAGCTCACGATTTTTGAGAGATGGAGAAGACTGTTTGGACACATTTTAAGGCAAGATCTGAAAACCCCAGGAAACCAACCAATGATAGCAAACTTTCACAGAGAAAAACCAAAACGTTTCAAACGCATTGGCAGACAAAAAAACATCAATCATACAATACAACATTAAGACGTGATCTAAAGATGTTACCAGATTCTGCCACACTCTTAACTAAAATTATTCTCCACCCTAGAAAAATTGCAACACATTGCAGAAAATCAGACTGAATGAATGGAAACAGATTACCAAAGTGATAAAAATAAACCAAGCAGCCCAGGTGGAACAGTCAGATGACTATTCAACACAATGGCTGTAAGTCAAGTAAGTCAGTCATAAGCAACACCAAGAATATCATGAGATCAGCAATAAAAAAACATATATATACCAGTGAATAAGAATAATTTTCAAATTTATTTTACACCATTTAAAGAGCACATATTGGTTTCTTATAACAATAATACAAACAAGTTGCTGTTAACTTGCTTAAAAATAGAGGCCCATATGACATGGATACGTAGGAAGAAATGAGACGACAGAGAGAGACTACAAGAGCATCAATCCAAGATTTTGTTAAATACAAATTTAATGGCATGGAAGGTAACTTGTTTACATAAAGAAGAAAAGAAAAAAAGATGGAGTAAAGTTACATCATATTGAGCATATTCCTGCACAAAACTGTCCGAACTACAATTGCATATTTATTAGACTTGTCTGTACACTTTGTACAAAGATAATGAATATAACAAATATTACATGTACAAGTACATTACAGCTACAGTGCTATGAATTATGATTTCAAAAACAAATGGCCAAAGGGGACAAACATAAACTGGAAAATGGCTTACTACACTTCATACAGTACCTTTAATGCAAATTTGAAAATCACACAATACACAGTGGAGTCCACGCAAGATAACTCCTTCAGACCAATCAAAGAGTTTGAAAATGTTTATCATAAGCAAGGTTTATTATTCAACCACTTCCAAGGGAAACAAATATTACATTCCAGACCTGTCAAGTTTTGAAAAATGAAATCAGGGACACCTTTACCAAACATCGATATCACTTCACTTACATGCGCAAGAAAATGAATTCCACCGTGTACACCAAACATAATATCAACATTTTTGATAAACATAACAATAACAGTACATGGTTTATTCTGAACCTACTCTATGTAACAACTTATATGAGACTAAATCAGAGGGTTTTCTAATTCATTAGCAAAGAATTTAAATGCATATTCACATTTTTATTTACAAAAGATATGTACAGATGATCCATTCCTACTGCTTACTGTTATAGTATGGAGGAGGAAACAAACACAGCAATATCATTACAATGTACAAACGTGAAGGATTTTAGCCTCTTAGGGGAATCCTTACACTGAAAAAGTGTCATTCTTATGGGTTTCATCCGAAGGAGTGATCTCAACCCATTTAGACCTACAGGGCTAGAAATCTATGTTCTTCTTCACCACTTGGACTCCAGGGTCCACTAAATCAGATATGAGGGCTGTCAAAGTCATCTTCAAAGTAATATCTCTCAAAAAGCTGAAAATGTTTGGGTTTTTTTTCATTCATGGACACCTAACCGCTTTGGCTGTGGCGATGCCATAATCAAATTACAGGTTTTTTTCAATAGCGGTTCAATAGTAGTCAAGCCCACACCTTCACCTCGGCTTTCACTTTCCCTATCAAAACAGGAAGTACAAGTAGTACTCAAGATACTTTTGTTTTCAGAAGTGTTTGTGAGGACTGAGAAGTGTGGAAAGGCAGGGCCTGACACTAATTAAGGACATTGGTACGATTGAATCGGCCCATGTCTGTTCACGGGTTAAATTCTTTCTGGGTTTCCCAATTTTTGTTAAATTAAGGAAACTCAAAATCTGGGACAGTTCAGGAGAAACGGAACGCTTGGCAGGTCTGTCATTCGAAGTGAGGGATGTGTACATCTTCTGAGACCTATATCTAATATAGTGTCTTCACAACCTCCGCTCCCCACTGAGGAAGAGGAGAGGGGACACGAGATGGGTGATGAGGGAGAATTCAGCAAGAAACGGCATTACACACAACCTTTTCACCCACTGACTGCCTGGGTAGGCATGTATAGAAAAGGAGGCCATGATGACTAAGAAAAGACCATATTAAGTGAAGTATTCATATGACATTGACAATTTCACCCTTCACCGCTGTGATCGAGATAACGTCACTGTTGACAAACAGAAGGGCGGTGGCCTGTGTTTTTATTAACGACAAATGGTGTCACCGTAAAAATAGTAAAAAAGTGACTGAGTACTGCGATAAAAACATTGAACTATTGACGGCCACTGCTTGACCTTTTTACCTGCCAAGAGAGTTTGCAAAAGTCGTATTGATTACTTTTTACCTACACCCTGATGGAAACTACGGAGAAGGAAGAGAGTGCCTTATACATGAAATAGAAAAACAAAAGGAAACATCCCCTGATAGTGTGATACCAGTAAATGTGGATTCCATTATCCAACAAGTGCCAATTTTATTATCCAAGCTTTACCAAATATGTGAACTGTAGCATTAGAAACGACACCATACTGGACTTGTTCTATGCACATGTCAAATGCGCGTACCGTTGTTACCCACAGGCTCCATTGGGAAGTTTTGATCACACAACGGTTTCTTTACTTCCACAAAGTATTGAAGTCCAGAATGAAAGTGCATGTGAGAAATAGCAGGGATGCTTCGAGAGTACTGAATGGAATATGTTTGCTGATGCCTGTGATTACGTGAATGAACTGACCGAATGTGTCACTGATTACATCAAATTCTGTGTAGAGAGTGTGATTGAGAAGAAAGAAATCACTGTGCATGCTAATAACAAACCATGGATATCAAAAAATCTAACTAACTTGCTGAAAGAAAAGAAAAATATATTTAAAAAAGGAGATAAATAAGCTCTCAGAGCAAAACAAAAGGAAGTTAAAAATGAAATTAAGAAATAACAATTCGAAGAAGTCCAGATGCAGCATCTATTTTTATCTTCTTCGCATTATAATAATAGTCCCCTGTCTGAAAATGAATAAAGTCAACCTTGCTTAAAGTCATTTTTGGTCCCGAGGTGTTGGCATTATAAGGATTCCATGTTACAACAATCACGACAGAAAAAAGAATAAGGCAACCATGACACAACAAAAACCAATCACAACAGGAATTCTAGATTTTAGACATTAACTCTTTGTGTGCCACCCATTTTTGCTCTATTTTCCTCTCTGTGCCAAGCTGTTATGGGCCTTGTAGTCCTTCAGTGCCAGCAGTTTGGAATACATCTGTGAAATAGTTAGTTATTTTGTGGGTTTAATGTCACTTTTCCACATCCGAGGTTATATCAGCAACGGTGCTATTTTGACATGTTTATGTGCTGCCACACATGAGCCATAAGGTATAGCAGCACAAGTAAAATGACGCATCCAGTCACAGTATACTGACACCAGGCTGACCAGTTTTAGTTTTAGTACTGTTCTCGTAATGCTGAGAGCCAAGCGAGACAGTTACTAAAATGCCATTTTTAAAGTCTTAGGTATGACTCGGTCGGGGTTCAAGCCCAAGACCTCCCGCTTCCGAGGCAGACGCTCTACCACTAGACTATCAGATCAGTCATTTGTGAAATATCAGGAGCAATAGATAAAAATTTGTCAAAATAAACATAATGGATAAAATTCATTGAAACTTTCAGGGTTATAAGGATAAGTGGTGAAGCATAATTTCACAGTGAGATTGATGATGACGTTACATGATCATGGCAGCCATCTTGGATATTGTAATTACTTATAGAAAATCAGTACATTGTGAAAGAAAAATGGGCTACCCGTCCACTTTTTTATGCTTTAACTTTCAAAACTGTTTCAAAGTAAAGAAAATGGCTTGGAGGTAGCAGATAAGTATAGTATTTCAGTAGATATATTTTATTTTTTCTGGGAAGATAAGATAAAAATTGGATGTGTCTATGATTTTTCCCCAGTTTCATTCACTTTGAATGAGAAATAAGCAAAAAAGTGTAACTTTATCTCCTGATAGTTCATTGTTTGATAACCTTTTGGTCCTGTCATGCTATAGTATAATATTTACCTTGCACATTTACTAGCATGAGTTTGAAGAACTGGGGGATGGCTATTGCGGCTATTCTCTTTCTCTGACATTCACAACCCTATACATGCCCATCATTAGTCCTATCATTTTCTTTCAGTTTGTTAGATATACCACTCAGAATGGCTTTGAGCGATCTGTCATCAGTATCATTATAAGTTTCATCTGCAAGAGCAATGCTAATTCAGAATAATTTGGGTAGGGATGAAAACTACCATTACCATGCATGACATGAAGTGTGTCATTAACAAAACAGTCAAAAACGCAATAAATAGGACACAAAATAGTCGAACAATGATAGCTTCAATTCTTTGAAGTCAAGTGTAGGCACAAGATAGTAAAGCAGTCGATAGCAGTTTTAAAAGGCTAGAGAGCCTGTAACTGTGTATGGGGTCTCAATTTGACGAAAGCCAAAGTTGGATATAAGCAGAAAGAATTTTGACGATCATCAAATTCGGCACATAAAGCGTTAATAAACAAATCGATGGCTGAGCGCAAGAAGTGACTATCTCCAACTGTAAAAAGGTGGAAATAGTCACTTCTTGTGCTCAGCCATCGAAATATGATTTTTCAAAACTGCTCTTAATCTGCACAAAATTGATAAAGTGACCATTGTAAATAGTTTTCACCATTCACATCAAAATTTCAAAACTGATTCTTGTATAAATATGTCAATAAAGATTCAAATTTTTTAAAAGTCTGAGATTATGAGACAAAACATTTTAGACAGCTATGACTGTCCATTTAAGTGACTAAAGAATCCTGAGGTATTGCTGCTTAGTAGTTTCCTCTTTCTTCTTTTTGGTCCATCTTCACTGGAATCTAAATCTTCAGGATCATCTCCCGATCGACGTTTTAAGAAACCTGAGGACGAATTGTGTGAATCATCGGAGGCATTGTCATCTGAGGTTTTCATATTAGCAAGACCTGTCCTGCGGCGTAACTTCCTCCTCTGATGGGTCTTTGTGCCTAAGTCACTGATGCCATCCTCAGAATTCTCTGAACTTCTATTTCCTGGAGTCTCATTTTCTGTGTTGCTGCTGGCTCTTTTAGTTCCTTTAGTTTTTGGCAGCGGTGGCACCTTGTCCTCAGTATCCTCCACAACAAATGTGCTATTCAATGAGGAGTCTGCTTCTTGATTGATCTGAATAAAGACATAAAAAAACCAACCTAGATTTAATCTATGAATGAGCAGCATTCATTATCCTATGATCATTACATTTTTAACCAAAAAGCACCAATGGACTGATAGTGGGGGAAATCATACCCATTCCTTCGCATTTGATCCAAGGTATGAAATGTACATCACAAACAAATATTTCAATTTCAACTAAGCAGACTTGACAGCTTATGCTTACATCAGAACATCTGACAACATGTTTCAATTCAAGCTAAGTTTCATTCTTAGGATACACACACTTCCATCAGACTCACTTTCATTTCCTATCATTGTTAAAAAATTCTATTAATTCACAACACAAAAAATCAAATAATAAAATGATGGCATTAATGCACTTTTACATTATATGCATCAATGAGGTAGGTGTTCAATTCTCACTTCTCATACTTTGCAAAATAAAGCTATCAGTCAATATGTATGAGAGTGTGGATGGGGAGTTGGGCTTTAAGAAAATTTCATGAAGACAAAGAAAGATTGATATCAGCACCCTTTAAATGTGCTCTTCACACTCATAAACATACATAGTTTATGCAAGATTATGGGGTAGGAAAAAAAACAGAAGAAACCACAACTGGTTCTCAAAATAATTATTTTCAATGAGACTTTGTTAGAGGGAAAACAACAAACAAATTGTGAATCTATAAAGAAGAATTTGGAAAAAAAAGAAGAAGTGTTTAGTTCTCTAGTCCAGAAATTAAAATAAAGGCTAAATTTCAGCTTTACTGAAACTGAACAAACAAAACAAACAACAACTGAGCCATCACATAAAAATCAAGTAAAATTTAAAATATATTAAGGATTAGCCACTGATTTTCTCAACTTGAAACCATATTATATCCTGCTACTCTAGATTGATCTCCATCAAAGTAAGACAGCTGAAAAGCCATTTTACCTTGGGCTTCGGATTCAGGAAGGGACTAGCACAGGAATCAATGTCAGGCATAAGATTAAATGTTTTGTTTTGATACATGACTCTTGTCATTTTCTGTAAAAGACAGATACGGATAAGATGGTTCAGAAAATTATCAATTCCTGATGTAGTGTTAAAACAACCAACAACCACAAACAAACAAAACTAGAACACAAGCAAATCCTTCACAACTTCAGTTTAAAAGAAATCAAGATCTTCGAAATGTAAATTCAGGGAATCACTAAGGACACAAAATTATGGAATGTCAATGCTTAACCCTTAACTTGCTAAGCCAAATTGGGTCTTATGTTATTCCCCCATTGGTCAGAATTTAGAGAGGAATAATAATTTGTTTGAAAACTATTCAACTGGAGTTAAACTTTCAGACATACTTTATAAATAAATGGGCTAGCAATTCTACAACTTGTATATGCAAATGAGATTATGTGACCATGGTGGCCATCTTGAATATCATTGAATATCCCATTAATTTGCACATTCTCATTATTTTATCAATTGTCAATGAATTTTACTGTATTATGAAAAAAATACTGGGCCCTGAATATAAGGAAACAGACAAGATGGCATTCAGTTAATTTGAGACTGACTTTGTGGCACTTTTGTATTGGTTTGTGATAGAAAGAAGTTAAATGAGAGAAAAATACAACACAAAATCAAATCCAAGGATGAACTTTTTCATTTTCAGCCATCAACTATGATTCTTTCGCAACTTTCTGGACTATTTGACTCATTTAATTGTTTGTCCTGTATTGTCACCAATCCCCCCATCTTGCCTTAGACGGACACACCCTCTTTCTGGTTCCTGACTTCCCTCCTATTAGACACAGACCTTGTTTCTGTTAGTGTTGTCTGAGCTTACACTTGTCTAAGATTGGAGCTATTTTCAAAGTCATAATCAGACGCCCAACAATCCTGTCGAAATTTGTCTGCAAAATCAAAGTCATTATGAGTCTTGCTGTAGTCGTCAGTTTTTTTAGTTGTCTGTCAAGCTGAAAAAAATCGTTAAAAGTATATGTCTATCAGCGGATTTTGCCATTTGAAAAATTCACAACCAAAAGTAATGTCTCCATGGAACCAAGGAATTATAGTGGTTTACAAGATTTGCTCTTTGAACAGAGCACATTATATTTTCCACTCAAGTCAAGCCTAGCAATGGCGATGCATATCAGCAATTTAGACTTAGGTCAAACCCAGCACGTTAAAGGTTAATAGAACGAAATGAAGAGAAAAATTAGCTCAAATTTTAATGGTAAGTCTTATTGATCTATTTTCTTTCAAAGACGAAGAAGAAAGGAAAAAAAAAAGCTTCAACAGGATTTTTCTAATTCACATGCCTACCTGCTGCATTTGCGTACATTCTTTCTCTTTAATCTCAAGGCGTGCTCGCAAAGAGTCATTATCACCTTCCTGAAATGATGAAAAGAAGGAAATGAATTCTATTCCCTCAAACCACACTAGCACCAGAAAGTGGCATGTGATTTAAAAGAAAAAAAATGACAAAAATAATGGCAACCATTTCCATATTTCAGATGTTAAGACCAACTTGGAGATTGGAAGTAAGTCAATGAAAACAAATTTACAATATTACATCCTAATCCCAATATATGCTTAAAACTAATTTCTGTCTAAAAATGCAAGGTTATCATGTAAGACAAAACATTTGCTTTTTTTGCCTTTTTTTTTTTTGGGGGGGGGGGGGTTAATTTTTATAATTTGATCAGACATCAATGAACACTCTTGATATCATTATGACATCTACATGAGGGAATATGGGGCTAGATTCTATGCTGTTGTTATATTTATCATTTCAGGATTGATAAATCAACGAACTCTTAATATGGCTAAATTCCTATAGTAACATATGTCAACATACAAGAAAACAAACAATGCAGTACTGGAAACAGCAGGAGTAGGAAGATCATTGCTAAAGACAATCAGACAAAGACAACT
>JAOWAY010141403.1:0-10651 GCA_028565895.1 Goniobranchus geometricus
TCTGCGCACCTGAACGACTTATCAACCGATATGTGGATAGATTTGGAAAATCTAAAATGGCTCAAACGCAACAAAACGTACAAGTAATTATGGAATCTTTTATGAGCGAAAAAATTTATCACCTTGTGCAGTGGGACCGAGAAGTCAAGCAACAGTTCACCAAATCGTTGTTTAATGATCGTCGTTTGTGTCTTGATGTTCAGTGTAATGATGTTTGTAGTATTGTTCTCGTTGTTACCTCTGTTCCTCCTCTTACAAAATCTGTCAGCTCTTACAAATCTGTCTACCTTATCCTTGACTCTACCTTTAATGTACATCGTAATTCTCAAATTCCTGCCTGTTCTTCTTCTGTCATTTCTGTTCTTCCTATTACTTGCGTTTGTGTCCGTTGGGACTTTGTCGTTTCTACTTATGCTAATGTTGTTTCTCGCCTTCTTAACTTTCTCAATCCTGTATTTCATACTGACAGTTCTCTGCCTCCAGTTCACAATTCTTATAACTCTTCCATTTGCCCTGCCAGTAGTCTATTTCGTAAATTTTGTTGTTCTGCCCTCTCTCATTCTACCATTTCTGTTCTAACTAATTTTTGCGTTTCTGTCCTTTGGGACTTTGTCTTTTCTCTTTGTGTTAATTTTGTTGTTGGAACTTTTGTCAGCTTTCTTCTTCGTAAACTTCTCGATCCTGCTTCTGATTTTGTTTTTCTTTCAATTCCTCATAATTATTCTATTTGTCTTGCCAACTGTCTACTTTGTAACTTTAACGTTTCCGTTTTTTCTCTCTCCGTCATTTCTGTTCTGTCTAATTTTTGCATTTCTGTCCGTTGGGATTTTGTCGTTTCTGGTTATGTTAATATTTTCCTCCGCTCTCTTTGTAACTTTATCGATCTTACTTTACATGTTATCAGCTATCTGCTTCCAGTTTTCAATTTTTACAATTCTTCCGTTTGTCTCACTTTAGTCAAACCTGTCGTACTGTTCGTTCTGTTGTTAGTGTTTCTTGTTTGCTTGCTGAGAAAAATTTTGATGCAAAACTGGGTATTTGAACCTCCATAAAAATTTGCTTGTGTATTTTAGTAATTGAACAACGTAGATAGGTAGATAGATGAAAATATACCACCCTCCCCGGGGTCAAGGTTTGAACGGTAAAAACGGGAGTGACCTGGGCACTCTGATGTTGGAGCCCTCTTCAACCTTACCCCAATTTTGACGAATCTTAACCCTTAACAATGGGACGACCCGAAGTATCTGGCCTACAGCCACACAAAAACAGCTCACATGTGTACGTTGCGTGTACCAGCATGACCCAGGGCATGACTGGATGACCGATGAACACGAGCTGGTGGTGGCCCGGATTTCGGCACTCACGTTAATGGGAACCGCCTAGATCGTTCAAACTCCCAACGACAGCAAAATGGCTTACCTCCCCGCGGTGCTGTCGGAAATCTATGAACTTTCTACCGGCTGTGAAATTCACAAAATGTTCATAGAGCTAAAAGCCATACACATTTTTTGCTTTCAGTTGGTTACTTGGTCAAGTACTTGAAATTTGCGAGCAGCAACCAAGTTGTACCCAGCTCTACCAAGTGCAAGTTCATGACTGGATGAAGTTAACGAAACCTTGATAGTTTGGCTGAAGTACCAACTAAAGTGCTATGGATTCCCATTCAAGATAGTTTTATTCGTCAACATAGTTTCTGTGTGTTTGTCGTGTGTTGTCAAGTTAACAACTTAGTTTTCCAAATGATTGCGTACTTTTCAGTGCAGACTTGCTTCGCATCATACATGTGTACAGTGTAAAAATGTTGATGGTAACTGGCCATTGGAATGAAGTTTATGTTGCTATTTGACGTTTCTTTTGTCATTTTGAAACCGCTCTTTAGTAATATTAACTTGTTTATTCAGTTAAAACCAAATTTACATTGTTATTTTTTACAAAGCATAAATACTAGCAAGATGCACTTCAGAGTAATGTTTTTCCTTTATATCTCATTGGTGATAAAAATATACATCAATATAAGATGAGAATTGCTGATTAAAATTGTTTATTGTAACTGAATGTTATTGAAGGCAGTTTTGTTTTGTAGTATTTATTTGTCTAGGTTCATAGCCCTGGAAAAAGCCAAGAAAAATCCCTGTAACATACTGTAGTATGTTGTAAATTACTATTAATTCATATATTTATCTTTATGTCTCTGTTTGTTTGAATGTTTTTGCTTTTTTTGTGCATATCGTTATTTGTTTGCTGGATTGTTATTTCAGCTTGCTCCATATTATCTATATTTCAGCCGATAATAAATAGATAAAGAGAACCCAAAACGAGTCCAAGAGAATACCAAGTAGGACTATCAATTGTAAAAAGGATGACCGTAAAAAGGACCCCAGTTTATTATCGTATCCCCGTTACTGGCTAAATCAGAACCCCGTTTATAATCATAACCCAGTATCGGACCGTAAATTATCAATTTTCAACGTAAACAAAGTTTGACAATTAGTCTGATCACTCAACCTATTTTTCTGCGGGCTTGGAGTACTGGGTCTTAAAATCTTCACGTTTGCCTTTGGCATGCGACCGACAATATTAAAGGAATGAAACAGTAACGCGCGTGGCTCTATACAAGAATAGAGCACGGAGTGACGTAGTAGGACACAAGGAAAGTGTTGAGAGAAAACGAGGCAAACACCAAGATCGTCCAAAAACATAAGCAATTTGACGTTTAAAAACGATTTATTTGACCTTGAAAAGCTTGTTCTTGCCGTACGCGGGAAGTTATGCTTGCGTGACATGACGTAATCCGTGGCTCTATCCAGTTTTAGAGCACTTAACTGCAGCGAATCAGAGCGCGCGTACTATCGCTTCTATTTTCTAATCTTGTGTAGAGCCACGCGCGACACTGTTTTATTCCTTTAATACATAACTATATTTTCAGATATATTGAAAATGATGGTTTCCAATATAGGCACTATAGCAGCATTTGGCAAAAATAAAGGTAATTTGCATGCTACCGAAATAAAGAAAACTGTAGCATGCAAACAATGCAACGTATCGCACAGCATTGTAATTGCATTCACGTTCTACGAAACATACAAACATAAACATACATAGCGGAACAAAGCGAGTAGATATACTGACCAGTCGGCTGCGAGTATCTGGAGTTCTACGTAGAATTTACAGCGACTTTTAGAACTAGGTGAAAGAAAAGGGTTTTTTTAAGAAAAATTTTGACAATCCAATTTTTGCAACCCTCCCCCCTCCCTCCTTTTTTTTTCCTTTTTCGGGACCGAGTTCGAGTGAAATAGACCTGGGAACCAGGATGCAAGACAGCACTGTCAACTGGCAAGCGGATTTCCTTTTGACTTTAAAAATCAAAATGGCGGATGAGGCGCATGAGCGACAAAATTTTAAATTTTTAAAAATAGTATGTAACAAATGTCCGACAGATTTTTAGATCTGTATACTTCATTGCCGCAGTCATCTAAAGAAGACTTGAAAAAGACGAAAGGTAAGTTTAGGAAGCAAGCTTTGAGGTTCTTTTTGCAGTTTTGCGTGGATTTATTTTATTTAAAAAAATATAATTTGTTTAATTTTTGCGGAATTATGACATGTTGTGAAAGAAACTCCTTCAGACATTCTGAGGATTGGGTTCCTCGGAATGTTTCGTTCCCTATCGTAATAATTACTGGAGTGTTTTCATTCTTGTGGTACATGGACAAGTAACTCACTAATTGAAGTATCTAGATTTTCATTACTCATTATCCGCCGAACGATATTTTTAGCTGATCGTTATAATGCCTTAAATCCGCTTTCCGTGGACTGTTTCATAAACTATACTTCCTGTTCTATTGCTGACCTTCTATAGATTTATTTATTAATTACGTACCTTATTACATGAAATTTTGGCGACGCTTTAATTTAGCAATTTTGAAAAATCCTTAGTTTTAGCGGCACTTTAATTTAGCGATTTTTCGTAAATTTTGGAATTTTGGTCACTTAATTTTCGCGATTTCAAGAACTGAAACTTTGACGAATCAAGGTATATTGAAAACTTTTACGACGACAATAGAACATTTATGTGATAAAATCATTAACGTTAATAGCTTCACTTAAATCAAAATCATACAACGCTGTGACACTACTAGTTTAAATGGACTTCTTAGATTACAAAAGAGGAGTGCTTGTATTATTTTGCGCAAAAGGATCACAGAAGAACGCACCGAAGTTTTATTTAAAAAATTAGGCTGGTTCGATCTTATTACCAGGTGGAATTTTCACAAATGTTTGATGGTTTTTAAAGTTTTAAACAATTATTGCCCTTCGTATCTTTCTAATCTTTTTACCTTGAACTCTGACATTCATTCTTATAATACTTGATCCAGAAACAATATTCATATGGTTAAAGTCTCTTCCAACTCAGGCTTAAGCTGCAAAACTATTTAACAATCTAGATTACCCTGTCAAAAATTCCTCCTCAGTACAGTCTTTTTCACAAAATTACTGGTCAAAATTGTAGCAATTTTTAGGGTTTTAATACGGGTGGGAATGTAAATATGGGTTGGATAATGTTGATATTAGGTGTACATGTATATTATACATGTATTTTAACTTTGTTATTAATCTTTTCTATCAGGGTATTGCATTTTAAATCTGTATTTTTTGCACAGCTCCAATGTAAATAAGTTTAAATTTTTTGGATTCTGTGTTAAATAAGGTTGTTAATGTTGTTATTATAACTTAATTTTGAACGTTGCAAATGAAACTGCAACTGTAATGTCATATCTTAATGCTGTCCTCTCTCATATTTAAGATACATTGTCACACAAAGTCAGTGACCAGTCCTTTTACGATTATCTAACCATCAACATTCTAACCACACTGATCAAATCCAGAAATGTGCACGAGACATCCAATACATGTCATAATTGACCATCAAACAGCATATGTGTGTGAAACTGACCAGATGGTGGAATTTCATATTGTACTCACTTTAATTTAGCAACGATTTAAATTTAGTGACACTTAATCTTGGTGCATTTTAATTTAGCAATTTTTAGAAAAATTGTTAAATTAAAGTGTTGTCAAAATTTCATGTAATAAGGTAATATTTATGTTTCAAAAATATTGAAAATTGATACATGTACATATATTTTTGTGGACCAGATCAAGGCTTACTTGAATTCTGCTACTTAACTGTAATTGACAAAATATCAACACTATGGAGCCTGATTAGTGCCATGCAAGTCGGGGAAAAAAGTTGAGAAAAAAGTGGGGAAAAAGAAAATCGAATGCGCTATTGGCAAAATCAAACACGATATTCGCATGGCACTAATCAGGCTTCATACAACACTATTTGAAAAGGGCATGTGAACTTTACAGAAGTATCTTGTGTAGAGGTGATGTGTTTGCAAAGTAAAAATAAACAGTTGTCCTCTCGGAGTTGAGGGAATTGCACAATATTTCTTAACAATGTGGACATGTTTATAAAAAGCATAAAGGTTATTTTGTATCATTGTCCTTTCTATGGAATATCAATATAAAATTAGTGCTTTTGCTAATTTTAAGATTGTTCAGTTTATACACTTGATGACAGAATATCAGAAATTCAAAAGAACTCAGACCTCATCTGTTATCAATATCTGTATCTTTAAAGTATCAGTATGTTGCCGTCTGGTTCACTTAATCTGCACTGTGTAGCTTTAATGCATTGCAGCTGTAGAGTTCTGCAGTACTCTTGGGTTGCAATAACGTGACTTTGTGATATGCAGGCACACTTCTGGCTTTCAGATGGAGGGCAGGCATTTCATTATGTCTGCTGTTCAGCAACTAATGCATACAGTACTTGAGAACAGCCAAGAACAACACAAGAAAGTGGTATTCATATCAAATCAGATCATTCATCTTTGCAAGCTTAATGTACTGATTTCCTTTCAATTGCTTTGTAGAATTTCTTCTTCCAGAGCTGAGTCAGTTGCTCTGCCGTTAAAAAGTCTCCTCCTCAAAGGTTCATTCGATTAATGTTATAAGTTAAAATTAGTATGGTTGGCAGAAGCAGCAGAGTGTTTTGAAATGGAGGGGGGGTCAAGGGGGGACTCATCGTACACCAATTCAATTGCATACCCCAACTCAAATTTCCAGAAAAAAGTCCTAGTACATAATTATTTCACCAAGTGTGATCCTGATGCAACAATCTGTAAAAGATCATGAGACTGAATTTTTGCCAAAGTAATTTCATGCTGTGGTAGCAATGTTTTCAGCTGGAGGGGTTGCAGCCCCCATGCCCCTCACTCTGTCATCTCTGGTTGGCGAGATTCAGTCGGGGTCTCATTCCAGTTGTTGATACCAATCATTACAAGTCTTGATGAATTGTTTAGCCATTATAAGCCACAGTCTCTTCAGTACACTTTCAATTGAACATTCTCACATTGAGTGGAGCTGGATATACATGTATTAACTAAAGGGCAAAGGCAAAGCTAAGTATTATTTATTTGTTGAATTTTCATGGCAAATAAGAAAAAAACACTTGACACATGAGAATCAGTCATTTGATCAATAGTTGATCCACAAAATAACTGTTCTGACGCTCTTGCATTAACCTTCATTTTGTGAATTAATTTAATATAATATATATATTATAATTTGCTGTAACATATATCTGACTGGATTTTACAGAAGGTACCTCCTGGACTGTTTCCAGCAGGTATCTAGAGTAAAATTCTTGGTGCCCTTTTTGTACCCAGGGTGCCTGGTGCAGCGCCCAGAGTTTGGGCACACCCTACTGGGTTTAGCCAAGCAAGTAGGGGGGTTGGGCTTCTGCATTGACTTACTATTGACAGGCTCGTGCTTCTGTGCTTTTTTCCCCTGCCCCCTCTCAGAGAGCCCAATGTCTGTCTCCTGGTTAGCTGACGGGTCTGACCAGAGTGGTCCATCAGAGCTGTGGGAAAGCCAGCCAGTGGCTTGGGTGAGTTGAATTGAGTTTATCGAGTTCTAGTGTCGGTACTATTAAAACACAGCAGTGAATGGTTGTGCATTAATTATTGTCACATTTCCAAGCAAACGGCACAAAGATGAGTGGGAGATTAATTGTCTGCTTTGGGCTTGAAGTTCCGTAGTCACAGCCGCTGCCGGGGATGAGGGGGAGGGGTGGTCTGGAGGGTTCCTTCTGTAAAACCCAGTCAGAAGTGACAGCGACGAGTGGGTGTTTTGGGGTATTAATTAAATGTGCACATTAGACAAAGGCCCCTAACTGAGTGTGCAGGAATCATTAACACATGGTAAAACAGTCCCCTTCTCATCTTGAATTGCGAAGGATGATTTTTTGGGGGACCTGGAAAAAGGGGGGGAGGAAGGGAGGGGGCAACAGCAGGTGTGGATGTGGTGTCTGCCCTAGTTGCCATGGTAATGGTTGAATCCCATGCAAAGCATAATTATTATTTTGTGTGCATGAATACTGTGTGATTTTAATTTGAAAAGGGTCCTTTTGGGGCTTAATTGGGTGTGAGGTTGTGTCTGTCCCCAGTTGCCATGGTGATGGTTACCATGGTAACCATAGTGGGGGCCAACAACAGGGCACTCAACTGTTTTGTAAATGTTGTTTGGGGGGCAGAAATGGGCACTTGCAGAGCCTTAATTTTCAAGATGGCGTGCGTGTTTACGTGCACGGCGTCTGAAAACTGCCATTTTTGAAGGTAGGAGGCCTGGCACAGTGGGTAACCCTGCCAACCCGATTGGCCTTGGGCTACTTTAAGGGAATGTTGGGCTGACAGAAAATGTTCACTTTGGGCTAGCCGGCCTTTTGGTGTGGTGATGGTGACAGCTTTTGAAGTGTATAAAATATGCAAATTCTAAAGAATTCTCTCTCTCTGCCTCTCTCTCTCTGTCTGTCTGTCTCCTTTCCCACCCGAGTGCTGCTGTGGTTGCCATGGGAAAAACTTGTTCGCTGTGGGCTTGAAGTTCTGTAGTCACAGCCGGTGCCGGCGGTATGGTCCTGGCAGGTCCCTTTTGTAAAATCCGGTCAGATATATATATATATATATATATATGAAACATGTTTGATAAGGGCCATTTTATAAAAATATGCTTCGTGATAATTTAAATTCTTGCAAATATATGATTTCTGCTGACAGGAAGCTCTTCTTGCTGTGAAAAATATTTATGTGTTCAGAAAGCCATTCTGAGATTTTTTGCCTAATATTTTCATCAAACCAACCATTTGTGACATACATGTACTGGCTTACTGGCTGCAGTGAAATTTGGAAAAAATCTGACGAGTCTTGAAATTGCTTCCAGTTCATTTGTGCATTTTCAGTCATGGCAAAATCATTAATGTTTCAAGTTTTGGACATACCTGTGCCAAAAAAGTGTTGCAATCAGGTTAAATTATAATTCTGACTGCCTTCTGTGCTCAGAATGTGTCAGTTTTGTTTCTCTTTGGCATTAACCCCAACTTGAAGCATGTCCCCCTCCCATCCTGGATTCTTTTTTTTTCTTTTTTTCCCACTAATTATTTTAGAGTGAGAGTCAGCATGCTAAACAAAGTGGCAATGCATCGATTGGCTGAAAGCAGCATGGCTGGGTGTGACTTTGAAAATTGGGGTTGGCCGGCCTTCAAGTGCAACTGGGACAGTAAATGGACTCTTTTGGCTTCTTTTGCTCTTTGGAGTTCTATTCTCGGTTGTGATAAAGCATTGTTTTTAGAAAAGAAAAGACGAAATGGGCAAATGGGGCAAAGAATAGCAATAGATTAGCCTAGAATACCTTGTTAACACGTTTCCACAGCAGAAACAGATTTCTGCAAGCCAAACCACATATTTTCAATATGTCAAATTATGAAGCATGTTTTTATAAAAAGGCCCTTAGCTGCCAAGTTTCAAACAATACGTGAAATCACAACCAGTGGGAGGTGGGTATAATGCAAAACCACAGTTAGTTAATTAATTGATCGATTTCAAGATTAATTCTTGGTGTTAATTTGTAATCAGATTTTCTGCATTCAAGTATCTTCTTCCAAATGCCTTTCTGCAAATTATTTTGGTAAGTGAATGACACTTGTCAATGTTGTTAATAAATATTATTGTTCATATTGAACCAGCTGATTAATCTTTCTGGATCAGAGAGATTGGAGGAATTATTGAGTACATATCTAAGGCCCTGTAAGGGGGGGAGGGTCCCCATATCATCCGTCTACATTTCAAGACTGAGTGTGTCGCAGTTTCAGGATGTTCGTGTGTCTCTGTTAGTATTTCATTAGAGCAACTTATTGTTTGTTGCTCAGTTCACAACTCTCATGTCGCCATTTCCAGGCCATGTCGCTTGTCAGAATTTACCCCTTACAGGGCCCCATATCTCGGCTGATATCACCATACTTCCTCCATCCAGGATACTGGATAATGAAATCAACAGGGCCCTGAAATTTACAGACAAAGCCACTCAAAGTGTCACAAATTATTACATATGTGTTGCTACTTACAAGCCTCAACTTACAGCAGCTTAAAGCTGTTTTAAAAATGGTCTTCTTGTGGTGATGGTAATGGTGATGGAGTTGGTGATGGTAGTGGTGATGATGAAGGTAATGAATGGTGGTAATGGTGATGGAGTTGGTGATGGTGGTGGTGATGGAGTTGGTGATGGTGGTGGTACTGTTGATGGTGGTGATGATGGTAATGAATGGTGGTGATGGTGATGGAGCTGGTGATGGTGGTGGTGGTGATGATGGTAATGAATGGTGGTAATGGTGATGGAGTTGGTGATGGTGGTGGTGGTGATGATGGTAATGAATGGTTGTGATGGAGTTGGTGATGGTGGTGGTGATGATGAAGGTAATGAATGGTGGTTATGCTGATGGAGTTGGTGATGGTGGTCGTACTGTTGATGATGGTGATGATGGTAATGAATGGTGGTGATGGTGATGGAGTTGGTGATGGTGGTGGTGATGATGAAGGTAATAAATGGTGATGATGAAGTTGGTGATGGTGATGGTGATGGTTATGGAAGTGGTGGTAGTGGTGGTGAGGGTGATGGAGTTGGTGATGGTGATGATGTTGATGAAGGTAATGAATAGTGGTAATGGTAATGGTGATGGAGTTGGTGATGGTGATGGTTATGATGATGGTGATTGAGTTGGTGATGGTGGTGGTGATGGTGATGGTGATGGAGTTGGTGATGGTGATGGTGGTGGTGATGATGAAGGTAATGAATGGTGGTAATGGTGATCTAGTTGGTGATGGTGATGGTGATGGAGTTGATGATGGAGTTGGTGATGGTGGGGGTGGTGGTGATGGAGTTGATGATAATTGCTATTACTGTGCAAATAACGTTTACCTACCTTAAATTCTGCTACAAAATGCTGCTCGTGTGCAGAAGAACCGGAGCAACAGCAAGAGGAACGCTGTGCCCGCGGGCATTCGCGTGGACGCAGAATGAGGAAGAAAATTTGCATCGTCTGACAAGACGGCCGGACATTATTATCACATTATCGCCTTGAGTTCTCTTGTGCAGGCCCATAGCCTGGTTTCTAAACGGGAGGATTCGTTTTCATTAGGCCGAACCATTTTAGGGCTCGATGAATTTTGCTAGCTCCGAAGGCACTAGTTTCTAGGGGGTCTGGGGACACGCTCCCTTGGGAAATTTTTAAAAATTGGCTCTCTGAGAGGCCATTTCG